>JALIGW010000006.1:40601262-40803762 GCA_023053685.1 Diadophis punctatus similis
TATCACTGCAATTGTAACAGGTAATAATTATTATATGAGGAAAATCTTTCAGTTTTGAAATACTGATTCAGGCTTTGTGATTTCGGGCCCGAAGGAATCTCAGCTGGTATATTGCATAATTGGCAGATTCCTATACTAGAAGAGCATAAATAGTGTTTTGAATTACATACTACACTCAGACAATTATATACACTCATAACCCCTATTTGTAATATCTTCTTTTTAAAAAATAAAATATGGTAACTATGATACTTTTAAAATATAGCTGAAGTTATAGTAATGCATAAAAGTGAAGTTTAATTTTTAAGACTGCTACTGAATTCTTCAGGTACTTACCGTATTTTTCGGAGTATAAGACGCACCTTTTTGCCCCCCAAAAGAGGGTGGAAATATCAGTGCGTCTTATACACCGAATACAGCATTTTTTTGGCCTCCCGAAGCCCCGCCCTCGCATCCCATTTTTGTGAAAAATGGGTCATTTTTCGCAAAAATGGGGGAATTTTTGCACCCCCTAGGAGTGCTCTGCAGGCTTCCCAAACCCTCTGCATGCCCTGGTTTTGCAAAAAACAAACAAACAAACAAACAAAACCAGCGAAAAAAGGGTCGTTTTTTGCAAAAACTGGGGTGTTTTTGCCTTCTAATTTCCCCATCTAGCATGACTGGAGGAGGAATTCTGGGAGTTGAAGTCCACTAGTCTTAAAGCTGTCAAGTTTGAAGACCTCTGGGTTAGGGGTAAGGGGTGCAAGGTTCTTCAAACTTGGCAAGTTTAAGACTTGTGGACTTCAACTTCCATTCCTGAGCTAGAATGACTGGAGGAGGAATTCTGGGAGTTGAAGTCCACTAGTCTTAAAGCTGTCAAGTTTGAAGTTTGTAAAAAGTATACATGGTTGTAAAAAGTGTACATGGTTGTAAAAAGTATGCATGGTTGTAAAAAGTATACATGGTTGTAAAAAGTATTCTGCTACACTGGTATTTTATTAAATAATATATTACTACACCATTTGGTTCTGAATACCTTTTTCGTTGTTTTCCTCCTCTAAAATCTAGGTATAAGACTCCGGTGCATCTTATACACCAAAAAATACAGTACTCACATTGCAATTGTTCTCAAGAATAAATTTTCCATATGACATAAAACAATGGTTTGATTTTCACTTTCTTTAATTTATTAGTGATGTTTCTACTTACTTGCTATTACTAATACTCTTTATGTCATCAGCACTGTAAACATCCTTTGGAAGAGATGCTTGAAAATACAACAGTCATGCATAAAAAAAACTTCTTTTCAATCATTAAAACAGATTCATATTTTTCAGATTGCTTTGGGCTATCTTTATATCTAAGTGTAGATACTGTGCCAGTAAGTTGCCAAAAGATAAAGCCAGTTCTTACACAAAAGAAAACAAAAATATTCAAAACATGAAAAGCACATATGGGCTTTCTGTCTATACAGAAAGTATATACAGTATATATCCACTCCTCTGCTCACAATGGAATACCTTATGCCACCAGGCTTGAAATTTTGGGCTTGGAAAACATACAACTATGCCGCCTACAGTCTGACCTAAGCGTAGTACACAAAATTATCTGCTACAATGTCCTACCTGTCAATGACTACTTCCACTTCAACCACAATAATACACGAGCACACAATAGATACAAACTCAAGGTTAACTGCTCCAAACTCGAGTGCAGAAAATACAACTTCAGCAATAGAGTGGTCAATGACTGGAATGCTATACCTGACTCCATTGTTACTTCATCAAACCCCCATACCTTCAACCTTAAACTGTCTACCGTGGACCTCACCCCATTCCTAAGAGGTCTGTAAGGAGTGTGCATAAGCGCACCAGTGTGCCTACAGTCCCTGTCCTACTGTCCCCATTTATTCGTATTCATGCTTATATTTATACCTGTTATCTCCTTGTCTTGACCAAACAAGGTCAAACAAACAAACGAGTTGCATAGATGATTTTTAAAAAAGGTGAAATTTTGAGATCTTCCACAACTTGTGTGATCTCTGGCAACACTACTATTCCAATTGTACTCAGAATCCCTGCATACATTTCCATTTCAACTAGGAGTGATAACAATTAAACTTAATAGGGAAGATTTGTCAACCCTGTGTCCACCAGAGCTGCTGAGATGGAAAGAGAACGTTGAACATGTATTGATTTTAAACACCCTGGATGTACCTGAAATCATATTTCCTTTCGAATGTTGTCCTGGATTAATTGCTTCTGACTCACGTAGTATAATATAGTTTCAATTTACAATCTGCAATGCAAACACAAAGTGAAATTCATGATTTTGGTGGAATTTTGTAAGTTTTTCTAAGAAGAAAAATGTTCACAAGTGTTAGATAAACCAGTCCAGCCAGTTCTATAAAACTGAACATACATATGCAGCTGCAGTAAAGCAGACAAAGAGAAGCAGCAAGGAACTATCAGAAACAATATGCTGGATGATTGTCTCTTAAGAAACTTTCTTCTTCTCTTCCTGCTAGCAATCAAGAAATGGAAGATTGTTTGTCACAGCCAGAGTTCTGAGTAAAAGAGCACCCAAGTGCCAACAGTGAATGTATGGGAGTAATGTAGGGCATTCTGTACATTTTTGGTAGGTTCACTTCAAATGCATTACAATATGTGAAAAGGCATTGATTAATGACATCTCATCAGCTGTCCTGCTGAAACCTGCATTTTGAGGAGAATGTCAACCATTGCCAGCTGATCTCTTAAATAAGACAATCTCTTGCAAATGGTGTGGGTAGGATGCCATTATTATTAAACTTGTGTTCTTCAATTATACAAATTGTGCAGAATAATTCTGAAACAGTTAACAACATTATGACCTGAGGAATCCTTGGTGCTCTCTAAGCTTGCTTGTTTTCTTGCAGATGTTTCATTACCCTAACTAGGTAACATCATCAGTGCTAGTGATATTATGACCTGTTCCATATCATACCAGGACATGGAAAATAGATCTGAGTTAAAGAAAAGCAGATTCTGATTGAAGTTTGGCAAGAAAAAGATGGGAACACCAGACATGGTCAGTCATAACCTCATAGCCAGCACTTTCCCAGACTTTGGGGTCAAGTTGCGTAAATTTCCCAGTAGGTGAGTTATAAAGGTTTTCAGTTCTTTTCACCATTTTATTTAGTAATAATTAATTAATTATTTAATAAGTTACTTCTGTGAAATGAAAGGGTACCTAAGAGGTTGTGGGTGCAGAAAATAAATACATTTTGGAAATACTCAAGCCTTACTTTTCTCCTTCCATTGACTATTCTTGAAAAAACAATGAGATCCTAGAAAAAATGGTTCTTTATTTCTCCCAATCCATGATACAATTTTATTAATTATTTCCACAACTTCCAATGGCAATTCATTTCATTCCATATCATTAGATAATGATAGATGATCAGAATGCAAAGATGGTACTGAAGAGCAAAGCCATAACTCAAGATATCTGACATTCTATCAGAAATGGATTTGGAATGGAATTAAATATCCAACTGGGCACAACCTGCAAAAAAATTTATGTCAGATTTTTCCCATAGCCTTCATATCAACCATGTAATCAATTCTAATGAACAGTACATTGGATTTTAAAAAAAACCTTTAAAAATAAAAGTTACAATTAAAAATGGAGGTGGTGCAGTATTTTGGATTCATAGAAAAAAGATAATTCAGAATTCTCAGGTTACAAATATAGAATATGTTTGAAATTATTTAAGCAATTGCTCTTTTGTCCACATTGCATAGCCATCCGAAAAAACTTTTTGCTTTTAAATTGAAGACATTTCATCATTCTTTGTGAGAGCTTCCTGTTAAATTTCAATTTTATCCTCTTCACACTGATGTAAAATAATTAGAAAAGTCATATTTATACAGGTACTTTCTGTCTTCCACTATATGAGTAAATTACCAGAGTTTAGTCTAAAGGTTATCTTCTAGATATACCCTTGAAAGAAAATTGATAGTTTGTCTTTTCCACTTGCTACAACTTTTACCATGAGAGTAAGTTTTCCGCAATGTAATATGTCATCTGTTCCCTGAGTTATAGCATGGGTCTTATTTTATGCTCTCTCTTTTTTTTTTGTTCTGCTTTTGATTGACTGTATTTCCTGCCTTCTTTTGTTTCCCAGTTTACTACTCACTAACCTGAAAGAAACTGACAAAATATATGGCCAATCAGAAAACAGTATCATGTTTAAAGGTCATGGCAATAAAACACTGTTCCATTTTGTAGATTACATTACTTATTTTAATTCAACCATTGACGAGGCTTGCATCAAGGAGAAAGACATTTAAAAACCATTTTCAGAATAACTATACAAGATGGCTTCTTTTGTGAAAAATAATTGCCTCAATTCAACATCCACTTACTTCCTGTTGATTTCCTGCCGTACTATGTATAAGATTGCCATTCACATTATTTTATGCTCTGCAATTCTGTAGTTTTATCTAAGAACTGCACATTTTCAAAATTCCCTAGACCTGTAGGTATTAGAAGATGCTTTGGAGATCATCTAGCCATGACCAATTGCAGGGGTGATTGTTACAGCATATTTGACAGCCTTGCTTCTGCTTATATGCCTTCATATGAGAAAAGTGCATTATTTTGGAGGAAGTCTGTTCTATCTACTGAATGAACAACTTCCACTGTCTGGTTCATGTTCGATTTGTGCTCCACCAAGATATCTAGATTTTTTCCCCACACACACTGATGCCCACTATGTTCCCTCCATCTATATCTAAGCATCTGCTTTTTCCTATTCTTAGACTTAGACTTAGAATAACTTTATTGTTACTTTGAATCAGGAGCGGGTTCCTAATTTTTTTACTACCACTCTGTGGGTGTGGCTTATTTTGTGGGTATGGCTTGCCAGCCATGTGACTGGGTGGGCGTGGCTTCTCAGACTGCTGAAGGGAGGGGAACTGAGATAGGTCCTGCTGCCCATTCCCCCTCCCCTCAGCAGCTCGAGAAGCCTCAAACGTGCAAAAATGCCTAGGATCATCACCGCGCGTTCATGGCTTCTCGGACTGCTGAAGGGAGGGGAATGGAGATAGCTCCTGCCGCCCATTCTTTCAGCATCTCACACGCTCCCTCAGCCATCCTCCCCTGCTTGGACTCACTGTGGGGTAGGAAGGCAGCGCATGAGCAGTGCCGGAAACTCAGCTTCTGGGCATGCACAGAAGAAAATTTTTTAAAAAATTATTTTTTAAAAAAAAAATGGCGGTGCCCAGGCACCGGCAACCAACCGCACCGGTACTGTGACATCACCAGTGGGCCGCTACCGGTGCTATAGAGTGGACCGCACTGGTAGGAACCCACCACTGCTTTGAATGTACATTAATTGGCATATATTAAAATGATTTTTTGTTGCATGCAGCTCTCAAAGGATGTCCACTTCTAATATACACTACATTAACATAGATGATAGATAGATAGATAGATAGATAGATAGATAGATAGATAGATAGATAGATAGATAGATAGATAGATAGATAGATAGATAGATAGATAGATAGATAGATGATAGATAGATAATAAAGAATTATGCATATACCCACATATATTATATGACACAGAGAAACAACACAGTTTAGTTTGGATATATACATGAACATGGTGAGAGAAACAAATCTTGCAACTTTACCAGACAGATAGCATAGGGAACAAAGCTGTTACAGAATCTGGTAGTCCTGCTAGAAAAATATTCAAATGTAGAACTTTGCATTCATTCCTGTTGAAAATAATCTTCCTAATTCCTGTCCATTATTTCTTTCAGGACCCTCTCAATTTTTTACAATGTCCTCTAAGATTTGTTTGCCTTCTCCCTATATTTGCTTCATCTACAAATTGTATTTTTAATCCTTGGTTAAATTCATTTATATACACTGAACAGTAGAGGCTCTAGAATGGACCCTGCATACTTCACTCATCATCATTCTAGTTTGATGCAGAGCTGTATAATGTATATTCACTGGTATGATCATTGAGCTAGTTTGGTATACATCTATCAATAGTAATGCCCAATCATATTTTGCCATCTTCCCTATTACTATTTTAAATGAAATTTTCATCTGTTTGGCTATGACTACTATCTTCCCCGCATCAACTAAATTGTTTACATTATAAAAAATGGAAATCAGGTTAGTGTGGCATGATTATTTTTTCTTAAAGTCATACTACTGTATATTTTCTCCCCAAATATTCACACTCAACTGCTTAACACTCTGTTTCTAAAATTTTGCCCAGTGTCGATGTCAATCTGACAAGTCTATAGTTAGCAACCCCTCTTTTTTCCCTTTTAAAAATAGGAACAACCTTCTCAATCTTCTATCATTATCACCATACATATTCATAAAACTGATACACTGATTGCACAAAATGGGAATAGTACAATGCTCAATAAATGCTTCTCCTGTATTTTATAGATGTGTAGTTATCTCCATGAATACATTGAACACTGATTCCAAATATATTTCATTTCCAAGAAAGAAAGAAATCTGAACTTGATCTGACTCACATTTTTTTTAAAAAAATAACAGCCAAACATTATAGTACCAAATACTTTCATTCACCTAGGATTATCATTCATTTCAATGAGGTTTAATCCTGGTGAGTGGGAGTCATGGAGAAATGATGTCATTATATCACAAAGAGTAAGAAGTAATCAAATTTACTATATGGGAAACAAATCAGCAATAACAATTTAAAGGTCTTTATAGCTCAGAATAATTCTTCCCAATATATGCTGTGTTTTATGTAAAATGAATTAGAAAAGTCAATCTCTGCACATCACAGAAATGCTTAACTGTAAACTAACAACCAAAAGACAAACTGATTAGTGAATTCAATTCCACTTCTTATATGGAAAAGTAGTTGGAATGTACTTTGACCGTGTTGTTAATGTCTATAAGTATAACAATATGTGCATTTAATTGACCAGAAACCTAAACATACATATATACAAGCATTACATTATCTTTTTGTATACCATTTTAAATATATTTACTGGTAGTAATCAAACTATATGGATTAAATCTAAGATTTACAACCATCCGCCCTGTTGCACTGCATGGCACTGCATGGCACTGAATGCTGGGCAGCAACAACAGGGACCGAAAGCTATCTCCATGCCATGGCAATGCGAATGCCCCATTGGATATGGAGCATCTCCCTTCTTGACAATATCACAAATGACATCATTTGACAACATTTTGGTGTGGCAACAATTATAGAGGAGATGGGAGAAGGCCGACTCTGCTGGTATGGACATGTCCAGTGAGCAGCACCTTCCACCATGGCCAAGACTGCCTACCAACTAGAAGTCAATGACTGCCGATCTCGCAGGCGTCCAAAACAGAGATGGCAAGACACCATCAACAAAGAAATGAAATCTGCGGGCCTGCACCCTGGAGACGCAGCTAACCATGCAAAGTGGCATTCAAAGATCCGAAAAGCAGACCCTGCATGTCTGGGAATACGCTAAGAAGAAGAAGAATCAAACTATATGGATTGTTCTTACTAGAATGTTAAATACAGTACTGATGATCTTTTTAGTGACATTAATATTATTTTAGTAACTCTCTGTGGATGGTGGACTTAGAAAAGGTGAGCACAACTATCTCAGTGATTTTTTTTTAACAGCCAGATCCTTTGAGATCCTTTAATATCTCAAAAATGGCTGACGATCACTCCTCCTGCTTAGATGCAGTACAGATCCTCACAAAACAAATTATCGTAGAATTGTAGCTTAATTGGAGCAGCTGCCTAAACAATCAAGGCAGCTGCTGGTACATCTTTCCAACTTGTGCTTGCAAAGAGTTTTATAGTGAATACAGAGCTGAGCAATGGCTCCAAAGAAAAAGGTCAGTTTCTGAATAGCCAAAAGGTTGTTCTTTTCTTCCTTATGCTCAACATCTTGTTCTTTTAGTCTCTGTTGACTAGTTCATATTATGCAATGATGTTTTGTACTATCACTTCTACTAGTCCTGCTGCACTCCTAATTGTTTCAAATCATTTTAATGCAGTTTTTGCAGTGCAAAACAAAACAAATGAACAAAAAGAAATTTAAGCATAGTAATAGCCACCTATCCAAATGATAATCTAATAACTAAGATACAATATCACAGCAAACAAAAATAAACAATATGACTAAAAAAACCCTGTGGGAATTAATTTGTTAAATTCTGTAAATAATTTAAATATATCACATGTGTTTAATAACAAATTTACAAAGTCACATATAAAAACTGGGTGTTCTTGTAAAATATAATGAAAATTGATAATATTGTATCATTTTCTTTATTTATATAAACATGATTTTCAAAAAATGTGAAGATAACCGCACATAAAATGCAGGGGACATATTTATTAAGTATCATACCATTCTGTTTTGTCTCTACTGAGGAAGCCATAATTACTCTTCCAAAAGATACTACACAATCTCAGAGACTTTCAGGCCTTGTAGGATACGATGCAGTTTTCCTTCCAGGCTCTTACACTCTTCAGGATCATCTGATTGCTGACCCTTCAGACAAATTGAACTGACCATAAGTCTTGTTTTACCTTGTCATTCTACTCTTGACATGTGAGATTTCCTCCCAATTCAATCTACCTCATCCTTGTCTGGGAATCTGATTATTTTCCTGACAAACATTATATTCATTTGTCCTTTCTTATGTACATGGAACATAGTTGGACAGCTACCAAAGCTCAGATAGTTTCTTTATCAAATATTAATCAAAATTTGATGTTATATTTAGGCAAGAAACTTGTGTAGTTGGCAAGACTGATATAGATTAATGTTATTCTCAGTACACCAAAGCTTCTCCGAGTGAAAGGGGAGGCAGAGCCAAAGGAGGTCTGGCCATGTTAATGTATATCAGCTTAATTCTGAACATTACTTCTCTTCCTTTTTTTGCCCATAGAACAACAGCACTTTTATTACAATTCAGCTAACTTAACATAATTTAAAGCAACATTTATTTAGGCCTACTAACATCGATTGGATCATAATGTGTGGACCTTTATTCCCAAGGTCGCATTTTAGTTGGGGCATACACTAATGGGACCATATGACCATATTTTGTATGCAAGATCCAATCTGAGTCAGTCAGGTTTATTCGTCGAAGCTTTGAACTTGTGCTGGAGCCCATCCTCAGAGAATTTTTTCTCTCCAAAATGTGTGTGAAAGCTTGGAAGAATAAACCTCTCATCCCGGTGACTAACTCAGATTGGATCCTGCAACATTATCCTGGGACACATATAATATATTTGCCTTCATTTGGGAGAGATACAGGCAAACTAGTGCTTCAAACAAATGTTGTATGCCCATTTCTAAGACTATCATGTGGAGGGCAATGGTGGCTAATATGTCGCTATTCACTTTGCCAAACCAACCAGTCATTTTGCAAATTATTGCCTGACCAAATTTGCCAATCAGCTTATATCCTGCGAGAGCTGCTGAAAGTTAATGCCATCTGGTAGGTAAATGGAATAATATTATTTCATTCCAAAAAGAAACCAAAATTAGACTAAATCATATGAGTTAACCTAGACTCAAATTTCTAACATCACCAAAAAAGACAATCTATGCTCCATTATGAAACATTTTTGACAATACCCTCTTTTGATTAATTAATATCAAATCCAAAAAGACAAACTATATCTATATCACTGTTAGGTTCAATTATCAGATATTACAACTTTTTATTCCACATATGATAAATGTCAGTAATTTCAACTTTAAATCTATTTTTTCTTATTTATATTTGTAGTTTTGAAATAAATTGTGTGCCAAAATTACATTTTATCTAATACTAGCAACTTAGAAGTGACTAAAATGGAACTCTGTAGTGAGCAATCAAAACATGTTTAAGTTGGTTATATTACTATTGTTGTATGTAAGATAATAGTAATATAAGTTAGTAAAATTCCTTAAAATAATCATAACAAAATAAGTGATAGAAAGTAACTCTTACAGACTCTCCCCATATTTTATAACAGAACATCTTATCACCTATTTTTAAACTGGAATTTAAAATGATATACTATTTTTTATTAAATGTTGAGTCAATTAATTGGCATAATCTTAATAGAAATACAACAGAAATTCATCCAATAAAGCCAATAAAAGTTGTTATTCAATTAAATCCTAATTCCACATAAATATCAATGCTTAAATAATTGTTAATGATAATTTTAAACATTTGGTAAATTAAAACTTTCCCAAAAAGATGATCTTGGTTTAGCTGAATATATTCTTGGTGAGTTATATTTCCATATAAATTTTTTCAGTAGTCTTTGATCTAGAGAAAGCATCTGTTCTAAACTGTTTCTTGAACAAAAATGACAGATTCATCAATAAGTTTGATGAACAAGACAATCTATCTTTTTTTAAAGAATGGGCAATGTAACATGGTGGATCCAATTTCAAAAAAGGATTCAGAGTGCAGGAGGGTCATGAATGTAGTATCAGTGTGTAATATATGAAGCAGCTATTTTTTTCTGGAATTTCATGACTGGCTCCTGCAACTGCCACATAATTTGGATAAAATATGCAGGTGATTTAAAGAATTGCAGATAGGTGCTGTCAACTTTCCTGTCCAAATTGAAGCCTTGTAGATTATTCTTAAAAGTTACAAAATGTAACTTTTGGAAAGAAACATGAACAATTACAGTATAACATTAAAACATAAACAGTTGTTTCTTTATTCTATAATCTTTTTTATATAATGTCCATGATTTCCTGGAGATCTTTCATCTCCCCTTTTCCATAAAGAAAACCTCAATTTAACAAAGGTCCATTTAATGGATTTTGATGCAATGGATAAAATTTGAGTCCGACCATTACCACAAATATAGGCTTCCAGAGAGGCCAGTGTACATTGTGCATTATGCATTGTTCAGAAAGAATGTGACTTCCATTGCATTGGTGGAATGCAGCTTTTATCCAACCATTTGTCTGTAGTTGCTCTGCTTTCTATGAAAGCCACTGACTATGAAACAGTAAACCAGCGGTTCTCAACCTGGGGTCGTGACCCCTTTGGGGGTAGAACGACCCTTTCACAGAGGTCGGGAGACTTCGCCCGGATGCCGCCATTTGGCTTCTTTTACCCTCTGTGCATGTGCAGAACACTTTGCACAAGCGCAGAGGATAAAAGAACCCAAATGGCGGCGGTGGGGCGGAGTCGTGGTGGGGCACGGAGCACACCATTAGGAAGGTTGAGAACCACTGCAGTAAACAAAGACTCTTAAATCAAAGTTTTACTGACATTTCTGGAAAGACACTGGGAGATTGGAGATGACAAAGGCAGTAACAGCTTAATAGGAAGGAAGACATTAGGAAGATAAAATGGAAAGACTGATGCAAAAATTGGTTTTAAAAAGTCATAGAAAAGTGGGGCGACTGGGTGGATCAGCAGCAATGGAAAAATCAGCAGAAAAATGGAAAAGTTGCTCTTATGCTCTTGCTGTCAACTAATTTGCATCTTTTGGTACAAAATTGGTGATTGCAAAGCATCTTTCACTTTTGTCCTTCATTTGATTTATTTTGATTTCCCATAGCACATGTTGTATACAAGCATGTGCCAGAACAAAACTGTGATATTTTACAGAACAAAGGAAAAGTAGACATGAGATTCCAAACTGGAGATTGAAGAACTTCTGTTTTGCTACACACTGTCTGTTATATGAACTCTGGAGTGAACAAATAGGAGATAATTACTTCATCCATTTTGTGCTATTGTTCTGAATCTATGGAGCCATATATCCACAGTTTGTGCTTCTGCAAGCAGCTGGCTGACTATTCTTCAGTTACATCTTGGTTTAAAAACAATAAAATAGAAATGGCCTCTAAAGATTTGATTTTGGATCCTGAGACTTCCTTCTATTCTCAGACACAAATGAATATTTAAACCATTCCTTATGATACTGTTGAACTCAAGCAATATGTAACAAAATAACAAAGGATCCATGGTCCTAATTGTTTGGAGTCCATCTGTGTTGCCAGTATTTGCTTTGCATTTGCCACTGAATATGTTATGAGGCACTGAGATTCCCATGAAATTGATATTCCTGCACTAGCCAATTGAATTCAGCTAGTGAGCACTTCTGGAGAACATCATGATATTTTCAGTGAAGGATTAGAAGGTGTCAAGCTGTTCTTCCATATTCAAGAGTTCTTCAGTTTTAAGTTGCTATTCATGTACATTGTTTCCAGAAAGGGTCATAACTGATTTGTGAAACATCCAAAGGCAAATTAAGTTGGGCAGGGGGTTGGACTAGATGACCTGTATGGTCCCTTCCAACTCTGTTAATCTGTAAGTATAAAAATGTATATGAATACAGCCATGTTTGAAAAGACAAAAGAATGGAAGGCCAGGTCAACAACTAGCCAAATTTCTTTCCTTGGTTTCTCGGAATATCTCATTTCTTAATGAATATGGAAACAATAGGAATTTTGAATTCCTTTCAACTCTTCATATTTATTTTTACCTCTCCTATCCATTTTAGTAGGAGGACAGAGGTCGACCCCTAGACCCCTCTGGTGTGGGGTGCCTCAGGGCTCAGTCCTCTCTCCCCTCCTATTTAACATCTACATGAAACCACTGGGTAAGATCATCCAACAACATGGGGTGAGGTTTCAGCAGTATGCTGACGATACCAAGTTGTACATCTCCACCCCATCTCAGTTCAGCGAAGCGGTGGATGTGATGTGCCGGTGCCTGGATGATGTGATGGTCTGGATGGGAGTGAGCAGGCTCAAGCTTAATCCTGACAAGACTGAATGGCTATGGATATTGCCCCCTAAGGACTTGGTTCTGGGGGGAGATAAGTTAACCCACTCAGAAAGGGTTCACAATTTGGGTGTCCTCCTAGACCCACAGCTAAAATTGGACCAACATCTGACAGCTGTAGCTAGGGGGACCTTTGCACAGGTTCGCCATGTGCACCAATTGCGTCCCTACTTGGAGCAGGAGGCTCTGCTCATGGTCACTCATGCCCTTATTATCTCTCGGCTCGATTGTTACAATGTGCTCTACCTGGAGCTACCCTAGAAGAGTGTTTGGAGAATTCAACTGGTGCAGAATGCAGCTGCACGAGCTGTAGTGGGTGCTCCAAGATACACCCACGTAACACCAATCTTTCGCGAACTGCATTGGCTGCCCATTGGGCTCCGGACACAATTCAAGGTGTTGGTTATAATCTTTAAAACCCTACAGGGCTTAGGGCCAAGCTATCTTCGGGACCGCCTACTACCACATACCTCCCAGCGACCGGTTAGATCGCACAGGGTTGGCCTCCTTCGGATCCCGTCAGCTAAACAATGTTGGCTGGCGGCTCCTCGGGGAAGAGCTTTCTCTGTGGCTGCTCCAGCTCTCTGGAACCAGCTCCCATCTGAGATCCGTACCATCTCTACCCTATTGGCCTTCCAGAAAGCCATTAAAACCTGGCTTTTCCGACAGGCCTGGGGATAGTGACCCTATGGAGTGGATAATGCACTGAATGTTATGAATGTTGGATATGTGTTTTAATATTTTAAATGTATTTTTAAATTCATTTTTATTTTTTTATACTAAATTGTTTATGTTCACTGTAGGTCACCCAGAGTCCTCTGGGAATTGGGCGGCATAGAAGTATGAACAATAAATAAATAAATTTGGAGCCATTAATGCACAATACATCAAATATATCTTCAAATAAAAACTATATTTCATTTTGTGTGTGCCCTAAACAAATATTGTGGTAGATCAATTTGCAATTTTGTCTAAGACACAGTTGAGTAACAATTAATACAACCAATCAGGAATGCTGATGCAACAGCTTTTTCTGAAGATATATTAGAAATAGAGCGGCCTGGTTCAATTTAATTCAAACTTAAAACAGGCATATAGAGTAATCTCCCTCTCCCATCTGGGTATGTCTGACCACCTCTCTCTGCTATTGCGGCCAAAATATATTCCCCTTTAGGAAAATGATATGGCCAGTCAGGAAAACTGTCAAAATCAGGCCGGAGGGAGCACTACGCCAGTTGCAGGACTGCTTTGAGACTACCGAGTGGAGTATATTTGAACATTTGGAGCTTGAGGAGGGGCATTAAGGAGGCTATACAAACAAAAGGTAGAGAAGCATCTGACAGATAACAACTCAAGATCCTATGGGAATCACTTGATTTATTTATTTAATTTATTTATTTGGCAGTTTTTCTATGCCGCCCTACTCCCTCAGGACTCAGGGCGGCGTACAACATTTTATGAAAATTCCAAACAAATAATTAAAAAGGCAATTTTAAAAAACAATTTAAAAAACATATAAACAACATACATACATGGGGGAGACATCTCAAACTCAACATAGGATGGGGCATAGGATGGGGCAGCCATCCTATGTAACAGGGCAAACAAATGGTTGAATGTAGTTTGAATAGACAAGAACTACTGTAGCCCAAATGGATAACAGCAGTTAAACAGACATAAAAAGAAAAGTGTTTTCAAAAAACACACATGAAGGATAAGTACTGATTGGGAAAGAATGACAACATTATGTTTTAAACTACAGAAATGGTTGGTAGACAATTCAGATAACAGAGGAAAATGAATTCAAGATATGTCTTAAGAATGTTAAAAAAAGGGAATGTCTGGAGTTGTATTTAATTGCATACATCATTATTTAGAATCACCTGTGTATTAAATATTAGTCCTTTGTTTGGTAAATATTATTTTGTTGGTGAACCTTTGATAATCAGTCACCTTGAGCTGTGAGATGGGTCACAAATAAATTTGATAAATAAATGTTTAAAATGATTTTTTTTGTATTTTGTTTCATTCCTTGTTTAATTACTTCTTTCTCCTATCTAATTTCCAGCCTCCAAAAGGTACATACATATACTTAGATTTGCATTATGTACTAAAATGTATCTAAAATATATACATTTTATGAGCAATTACAAATTTAAAGTTTCAATATATGTGTTTGTGTGTGTATGTGTGTTTATGTGTTTGTGTGTGTGTGTGTGTATGCATGTTTTGGTATAGTATTTGCAGTTACACTCAGTGGTGGGTTGTAAATGATTTTGCTACTGGTTCGCGTGTGTACTTGCACACGCACACAATGCTTCTGCACATGTGCAATAGTGTCCTGGGTGGGTGGGCGGAGCCTTCCGCCGCTGGCGCTACCGGTTCTAATAACCGGTCCAAACTGGGAACAACTCACCGCTGTTTACATTGCTATTCCAAGTTCATATTATCCAGATCTCTGATTTTAATTTCTTCTTGTTGCATATATATAGACTGAGCAAGCTCTTTAGCATATTTTGATTTAATATTGCCGTTTGCTTATTTTTTGTCTATATATACTTTATTTAATTATCTATCACTATCAATTTAGTTTTGAATATTTTGAATTTTGGACTACCTATTCTCTTGTGCTAGTTAATGACCGCAATAAAATTAAGTTAAGTATTTATTCATTTATATTTGTATCCTCATTGTTGGCATATGATGTCTTACTGTACATGTAAGATACCTAAAATACATAAACACTGAGGTATGTTGCAAGGACAGATTTATGATAAGAGGTGGGGGAAAATGAATGATATGGGGAAATTTCAGCTGAAGTCAGCTAGCCAAATTGACGTAAGTGGGAGCTATAAATGGTGTAGGAGTTTTTGTTGGTTATTTTTTTTCCTGGACTATTCCTCTGTGAACATGGAACAAGCGTAATGTGATTAAACTAAAGTTTGCTCCCTAAATATGCTTCAAGTCAGCTAAAAGCAATAAAATATAAATAATAAAGTAGCCGGAGACTGCAATTGGTGCAAAATGCAGCTACGCGAGCTGTGGTGGGTGTGCCCAGATACACCCACGTAACACCTATCCTCCGCCAGCTGCATTGGCTGCCCATTAGTCTCCGGACCCAATTTAAGGTGTTGGTTTTGACCTTTAAAGCCCTACATGGCTCAGGGCCAGGCTACCTTCGGGACCGCATCCTGCCGCATACCTCCCTATGACCAGTTAGGTCCCACAGAGTTGGTCTCCTCCAGGTCCCATCGACCAAGCAATGCCGGTTGGCGGGGCCAAGGGGGAGAGCCTTCTCTGTGGGAGCTCGCTCCCTCTGGAACCAACTCCCTCCAGAGATCAGGACTATCCCCACCCTGCTGGCCTTCCGCAAAGCAATAAAAACTTGGCTCTTCCAGCAGGCGGGGTGAAAGTGAGACCAATCAGATTATATTTGGGTCTGCCCCCTGGTCATGAATGTTGGATGTTTTTTAACTTTTATAATTTTTAACTGCTATGTGATTTTATATTTCAATAATGGATTTGACATTGTTAGCTGCCCAGAGTCCCCTGGGAGTTGGGTGGCATACAAATCTAGTTAAATAAATAAATAAATAAATAAATAAATAAATAAATAAATAAATAAATAAATAAATAAATAAATAAATAAGTAAGTAAGTAAGTAAGTAAGTAAGTAAGTAAGTAAGTAAGTAAGTAAGTAAATAAATAAATAATAAATAAATAAATAAATAAATAAATAAATAAATAAATAAAATATAAAACAACATAGAAAATGAAATTAAAAGAAAAAAGTTAATCAATTAAAACCCATTAACCAAATGTTGAAGTAAGAAAACACTACCTAAAATTTGTTTTAGGAACCAAGCCAGGAACAAAGTATTATGATCTTTGTCAAATTCTAAATGACAAAACCATTGAGATATCTATGTACCCTGCTTTATCTCTGTATATTATTTTTTCAAGATTCTATAGTTGTTTTTCAAGGATATGTTTGTCACATTAACAGGAACATGATTTATTCAAGTAATCTAATATCCTATGTTGGAATCTGATCACAAATTAATAAAATGAGTTGTACAATATATTTGGCTGTAATGTGATTGGTTAATTTATACTTCCATGTATAAACATGACCACAATAAATTAAAATTATCTCTGCATGTTTCCCTTTCATTGCCACTGAGTTCCAAAATCTTAAGGATAAATCCCAGGATTCTTCCTTCACTATTTGGATGCTTGCAGATGCTAACTAAAAGCTTTGTTTTGAAACGTATTTGTCAAATTGTTCAACTACTGCAACTGTTTTACAGAACCTTTTTGTGTATCAACTGTTTCTTTGTCAACTATGCCCCTTTATTTATGCCAAAAAAAAAAAAAAACCCCAACACATTATTGAAGGATGGGTTTATGAAGCAGAAAGCTGATGAAGATCCAGACATCTATGTTTACTCTAATTTGATTTATGTGCAATAATTTTCTTATGAAAATCCAGTAAGTCTCAAGAATATATGCAACTTAATTCTCCTTTCCTCTTCAGTTTCAGCTGAAAATTTGTTTTGCTCAGAATCTTTGTGATTAGTTAATTTTAATAATAAATAGCCTCACAATATTCTATATGATTTTTTAAAATCTCTACCTACCTCTACATATCCACTACTGATCTTTTGAACTCCCTGTCTCTTTCTGATATGGACACTTAAACATGATTAAAAGGTTCAAACCTATCCTGACCAATTTGTATGTGACCATTGCAATTTTAAGACAGTTAAAATAAAATATCCAGTTGGTTGTAAAAATTCAAAATAAACAGACTGGAAAAGGAGTAAACATTTCAAAAAGAGATTAATTTCTACATGTCTACTACTCATTTTTGGAATTGGAAAGAAAATTACTATAGGCACTAACATGAAGCTATTATAAAAACTATAGGATTAAAATGATAGCAAGTTTTTTTAGAAGACCCAACTTTCATAGAACTCTTTCTATTCATCAGCTTATCTGATGACCTTCAGATGCCATCCGATAGAGCAACATTGGAAGTAAATAGGAAAAAAAAATTAAAAATAGAAGAAGGAGAAGAAAATTCATAAGCCAAGAGAAAAAGTAAGAAAAATGTTCCTTTTCGGAAAGCTTGAGTTATAAGATTAGATTCTACCAAGCAAAAATCAAGGACACATAGGCTTGGCATATGATGATTATGATTTATGGGAGCATTATAATGGAAGAAAAATCAGTATATATATTCCCAAGTCTTTTCCCTCTCCCTCCTCAGATTAATTTGATCCACCTTTCCAGGTTCAAGATGACAGAAAGAAGTTTTTGAGGATAATAACGTTTTCCTCCTGAAATAATTGTAATAAGTCTTCCATTTTAAGGACTATATTTGGAACATGTGAATAACTATATTTTTTTTAAAAAAATTAGCTGCTGAAATGACCTATATCCTGTATTTGAAGTGAAACATGTATAGTATTGATAGATTTCTAGATACAAACACATATACATGTTCATGCATGCATATGTGTGCGCAGTTGTTTGCTATGTATGCATCCCACACACACAGTCACACACACAGCCTCCCCTCCCCCACTCTCTCTCTCACACACACACACCCCTCCAAAATAATTACCAGGCCAAAAATAAAAAGATTGAGAGCTGGTAAATTTAAATGCAGCATATAACATAGAGTTTAGTGTTTATATTCCTGTGAAATTTTATTTGCAAATTAACTTGATATTAGATTAACTTAAAAAAACAGTCTCTAGATATAAGTATGATTATTTCTATATATTAAAAAAAACATTGAATTTGTCACAGAAGTTAGAAGGCTTTTGGGGGCGTCTTTTGTTGTCCAGTTATAGGATTCTGCTGTTCATGCATGACAGAATTATATGCAACTTATACTTTATCAGAGTTGAATTTGCTTTCCTTATATCTTTTCATGGCATATATTTGCAACTGGTTGCAGAACAGTATGAATACTGTATTTGCCATATATTATGTGTTGTTTATTGTTTAACAACAATGCACCTGAAATTGTAAGGAGACAGAGATACTGTATTTTGTAAAATTGTCACATGAATCATTATTTCATTAAAATAGTTATACATGGATAGTTATGCAAATAGTTATACAAATACATGGAGGGGAAATTTTAGGTGCTTTTTAAATAAAGGGACATCTATTTTTGTGTTATGTTATGAAGTAGCCAACTGAACAGCAAATGTATTCAAAGAGAAAAGGGTTGGGGAAATAATATAAAATTCGTAGATCAAGCTTATTTTAAAAGATTTGCTTTCATTGTAATATCTCCTGCTGTGTCTCTTATCAAATCTCTACAGTTACAAATGAATCAAATTTAATAATATGGTAGGAGTATGCAGAGGTAGTTTGCTTCATCAAAGATTCAGGAAAAATATCTTTTGTTGTAAAATTATGGTGTTTTCCTCCAATTTTAATCAATAGAGTGCCAGAACTTCCAATGAGAATTCATGACAAACTATAGACATCTATGGCAAGATCAACAGCCAGATTGGCTGGCCATGTTTCTCCAGAGATTGAAGCAATATGAGATAATTGACTTGTTCTTTGGACATCTTATAATCATGACTAAACTGCAGGAATTAAGGTTTCAGTCAACTTGGGAGTTGAGCAACAACACTTCCATTAAATTCACAGCCACAATGTTGCCTTATGGCCCCAAATTGTGCCAAGCCTAATTTCTTAATCACTTTTGGAAATTGCTTCTTTAGTGTTTTTCAATTACTAAGAACTTTCTGATCAATAAGTTTTATAATTGTAGCAGGTAAGTTTCCCATGGAAAAATGCTTGTGTTTTGAATTATTGGGAAAAAAACATACGATAAATTGGAAAGTTGAAGGAACTAAAGATTACAATTAAAGAGAAGAACTCTTAAATTGGACTAACTAGCAGAGTGGACAAAACACTGGATTAACAATGGAGGAATGGTGAGCAATTGAAAATGTTTGCCGTTATAGACAGATTTCAGATGTTAAGGAAGAGGAAAGAGTTTACTAAATAAGACTGAACTGATATGAAAATTGAGTTAAAAATGACAAGGTACAAGAATGATATAGAAAAAAAATGTTACACTGAATGTACAAATGAAAACTAAATGATGCCTTAATCATTCAAAAGGACATATAAATGGCAAACCAAAAGACTGTCTTTGATAACTTTCTCATATTGAACTTATAAAAGACACCTGTTAAAATTCTGAAGGATTTTGTGAGATGGAGCAAAGAAAAAAATGAAAAGGAAACAAGCTGCAGGGCATTATTTGAGGGGATTAAAGATTAAGATGTCCGTTGTCACCTCTAATTTTCATACTCTCAATAGAGGTATTATTAAAACAGGTTAGACAAAATGAAGATATAAAAGGAACCAGGATAAGAAAGGAGGAATACAAAACCCAGGCATTTGCAGATGATTTGGTGTTCTTTTTAGAGGATCCGATAGAATCGGGAATGAAATTACTGAAAGAGATAGAAGAATTTGATAAGGTGGCAGGACTTAAAATCAACAAGGATAAAACCAAAATACTAACTAAAAATCTTACAAGAAATCAGGAAAAGGAATTGGCTGAGAAAACTGAATTGCAAATAACTAAACATGTTAAGTATTTAGGAATTTGGCTTACTGCGAGATGCTCAACACTTAAGGAAGATAACTACACTAAATTATTGCAAAAAACAAAACAGGACCTGGAACAATGGGGGAAGATACAAGTACAATTGTCGCTAGTGGGAAAAATTGCATCTATAAAAATGAATATACTCCCAAGATGGCTATATATGTTCCAAATGGTACCTATAAAATTAGATCAAATTTTTTTTGGGGAATTAAATAAAACAATAACCAAATTTGTATGGGCAGGGAAAAAACCAAGAATAAAACTTAAACTATTGCAGGAAAGCTGAGTTAGAGGTGGCTTCAGACTCCCGGATTGGGAGCTATATTAACAGTCTGCACTGTTAATGTGGATAAAAGAGTGGATAGCCTTAAACAACAGAAGAATACCGTATTTTTCGGAGTATAGGACGCATCTTTTTACCCACCAAAAGAGGGTCAAAAACTGGGTGCGTCTTATACTCCAGAAGTTACAGCCACCGCTGGCTGCCGCCGCTGGCTACCGCCACTGGCCGCCACTGCTTCCTGCCGCCGCTTCCCACTGCTGCTTCCCGCCGCTTCCCACCGCCGCCAATGCCCCCCGCTGCTTTCCGCTGCCAATGCCCGCCGCTGCTTTCTGCCACCGCTTCCCACCGCCGATGGCTGCCACCGCTTCCCACCGCTGATGCCCACCACTGCTTTCTGCCACCGCTTTCCGCCGCCACCACCGCTTCCCCCCCGCTGCTTGCCCCTGCCGTCCCTGCTGTTGCTTGCTGCCGCCGCCACCGCTGCTTGCCCCCGCCGCCGTGCGTCCCGTGCGAGCTGGGAGTCGCGATTTGAAGAGCGTGATCCCGGGCAAGTTTTGCTTGGAGGCGCATCTGTCACACACTCACACACACACACATGCACCCCTCCCGGGCTTCGGTTTAAATGCAGGGTCCCGTCGGACGAGGAACTTCCAAAATGCTTCCCACGGCGGGGATTCTCTGAGACATCCTGGCCGAAGAGAAAGAGGAGCTTGGAAGGTCTCGGAGAAAACAGCGTCGCCACAGCAAGCATTTTGGAAGTTTCTTGTCCGACGGGACCCTGCATTTAAACTGAAGCCTGGGAGGTGTGTGTGTGTGTGTGTGTGTTTGCGTGCGTGCGTGTGTGACAGACGCGCCGCCAAGCAAAACTGGCCCGGGATCGCATTCTTCAAATTGTGACTCCCAGCTGCCGCCTAAGCAGAAAGCCCAAACAGGGGCATCCTGGGCGCGCCCTCGGCGCTTCCCAGAAACCTGCCTGCCACCGCGCCTCGTCTGCTTCCCCAGCTGCTCTTCTCTAGCGAGCGCTCTTTAGCCAGGAAAACCAGGAGCCACCGCTTTCGCCTTTGTCCAGCGCCACAGATCTGCTCAGCCCTTGAAACTTCAGGAGGAAACTGGCTGTGAGACCGGGAGACAGCCTTTGGTGGAGCCCAGCCCGATGGGGAACAGGGAAGAGAGGGGCTTTTCCCTTCTTCCGCCCGCTCGTGAGCTGTGGGGGGTTTGGGGTGGCTCTAGAGCTGGAATCCGCTCGGCTGATGGTTGTGCAACTCCAAAGCCCACAAGTTTGAAGACCCTTGCACCCCCTTGGCAAGTTTAAGAGTTTCTGGGAGTTGAAGTCCACAAGTCTTAAACTTGCCAAGGGGGTGCAAGGGTCTTCAAACTTGTGGACTTCAACTCCCAGAATTACTCCTCCAGTTATGCTAGCTGAGGAATGGGAGTTGAAGTCCACAAGTCTTAAAGCTGTCAAGTTTGAAGACCCCTGGGTTAGGGGTTAGGGGTGCAAGGGTCTTCAAACTTGTGGACTTCAACTCCCAGAATTCCTCCTCCAGTTATGCTAGCTGAGGAATGGGAGTTGAAGTCCACAAGTCTTAAAGCTGTCAAGTTTGAAGACCCCTGGGTTAGGGGTTAGGGGTGCAAGGGTCTTCAAACTTGGCAAGACTTTTTACAACCATGTACACTTTTTACAAACTTCAAACTTGACAGCTTTAAGACTTGTGGACTTCAACTCCCATTCCTGAGCTAGCATGACTGGAGGAGGAATTCTGGGAGTTGAAGTCCACTAGTCTTAAAGCTGTCAAGTTTGAAGTTTGTAAAAAGTGTATATGGTTGTAAAAAGTGTACATGGTTGTAAAAAGTATTCTGCTACATTGGTAATTTATTAAATAATACATTACTACACCATTTGGTTCAGAATACTTTTTTCCTTGTTTTCCTCCTCTAAAATCTAGGTGTGTCTTATACTCCGGTGCGTCCTATACTCTGAAAAATACGGTACTTACACTAGAAGCAGGGGTGAAATCCTCTCGGTTCGCTCTTACCTGTTGGTTGCCGCACAGCCGAAGAAGCTGGTGGTGTTCGCGGCATGGGGCTTCCCCCGCCTGCTTCCCCCACCCGCCTGAACGCCAGCATTTGCATTCTTTTGCCCTCTGCGCATGCGCAAAGTGTTCTGCTTGCACAGAGGGCAAAAGAATGCAAATGCCGGCGTCCAGGTGGGCAGGGAAAGTTGGCGGAGGAAGCCCGACACCATGAATGCCACCAGCTTCTTCGGCTGTGTGGCGACCAACAGGTAAGAGTGAACTGGGAGGATTTCACCCCTAGCTAGAAGGCCATGATTTACAAGCAGGGTGGCCCGCTTATTTATGGGAGAAAAAAAACACAAAACATACATACTTCCAAAATCATCTAATCAGAGGTGCATTATTACAAGTCTGGAGGAAAGTCAGGATAAAACAGTATATTAGGATACCAAGGTGGCTATCCACAATGGAGGCCATGATTTACCCAAATACATTAGAGAAAAGCAAAATGAGGAGATGCAATCAACTGCTGGATAATCAAGGTAAACTAAAGACAAACCAGGAATTGAGAGATGAAGGAATAATTATTGATTGGTGACCGTATTTACAACTACAAACAAGATTTAAAAAAGACATGGAAGAATTTGGCATTGACAGGGAGCAGAAACTTATAGACAAAATCTTCCTAGGATCAGAAGATAAATTTATATCCAAAATGTATAATTATTTATTGCAAATTGATAAAGAAGAGAAGGAAACATGATAGCATGGGCAAGGAATTTTGGCTATAATATTCAATTGGAGGACTGGGAAAAATTATAGACAAAAAACTATAAATTAACAATGTTGGCCTCATATAAGGAAAATTTATATAAGATGTTTTACTGTTGGCATCTAGCACCAGCAAGGTTAGCAAAAATATACCCAAATTTGAGCCCAAGAAGCTGGAAGTGTAAGCATGAACAAGGTTCCTATAATCATATGTGCCCCAAAGCAAGGAAATATTGGAGTAAAATAAGAAATTGGCTACAAGAAATAACAAGATCTCAAATTGAACTCAAACCGGAGATGTTTCTGCTAGGAATTCTTAGAGAAACCTGGATCAAAGAAATACAATACATTATAATACATATTTTGACAGTAGCAAGAAAAGCTTATGCACAAAACTGGAAATTGGAAAGTAGTCCCCCAGAAAATATGATAATAAAGAAAATAATGGATTGTGCAGAGATGGTAAAACTGACTCGAATTGCAAGATCGAGAGGAAAAAGAATACTATATGGCCGTGATGGCAAACCTATGGCACGGGTGCCACAAGTGGCACGTGGAGCCATATCAATGGGCACGCGAGCTCAGGTCTGGCGTGCATGTGTGCACCAGCTGGCTGATTTTCAGGCCTTCTGGGCCCACTGGGAGTCGGGAAACAGGCTTTTTCCAGCCTCCAGAGGGGGTGGGGAAGGCCGTTTTCGCCCTTCCCAGGCTCCTAGAAAGGCTCTGGAAAATGGGCGTGCCATTGCATGCTGGGAGCAGGGGGGTCATGCGTGCATGTGCAGGGGTGCATGGAATTATGAGTGTGGGCACGCACACACGTGATCCCCCACATTCCCCCCCCCTTTTGGCACGCGAACCAAAAAAGGTTCGCCATCACTGCTATATGGTATGGGAAAAATTGTATGATTGGTTAGAAAATCATACTTCTAACCATGGTTGGAATAATAAGTATGGTTGGAATAATAAGTATGTGTATATCATGTGTATGTTAATTTAATATATGAGAAATGTAGATGTAAGTGTGAATATCATATACAATGTAAACGAGATGGAATAATGTATGAAAATAACCAAATATCGATGTTTTAGGATTGAGAAAAATGATAATGTATGTTTTTAATGTTAAAAATTTAATAAACAGAATAAAAAAAGATTAAGATTGTTAAAGGTTAAAAAGAAGAAAAATAAACTGAGTTTATTTAAGCAAGGTTAAAATAAATATGCTGTCATTTCTGGTAACCATTAATGGACTTTTACTAATGACCAAGAGTGAATGATGAGGTTTTATAGGTTTTATAGATTTGTTTATATGCATGAAATTTGATATGGAATAAGATGATCATTTCTTATATTTTAAGAGAAGATGATACGTTGTTAAAACTGTTTATACTTTTTGTTACGAAGTTAGGTGACTTCTTTATATATTTCCTTTTCTCACTAGATTATTTTCTCGTTTTTTCTCTTTATATTCCTCCCACCACCCACTTTTATTTTTTATTTTTTATTATTTGTACTTTGAATTGTTTTTATTTGTTTAACTGTAATATTTTATATAATTATTTAACCAAGAGAGTGAAGCAGTCACTTCTCCAGTTGTGAGTATTACAACATACAGAAAATCCTTGTTATAGTGGGCTCACTTTCAGAGTTAAAGCAGGGTGCCAAAGATGAGTGCCAGTGTTAGAACCAGCAAGTGCTGACAGATGAAGAGCTGTCAGCTCCAGCACCACCAGACAGTCTGTCCCCTGAGTGTTTTTTAACCGGTTACTAAACACAACAAGCATGCGGTTTTTTAACTAGACATTCCTTTTATTAGAAGCGCCAGCAACCCTGGCAAAGAGTCTCTCTCTCCCCCCCCCTCTCTCTCTGTCTGTCTCTCTCTCTCTCCCTCCCTCCCTCCCTCCCTCCCTCTCTCTCTCCCTCCCTCTCCCTCTCCCTCTCCCTTTCCCTCTCTCCCTCCCTCTTCCTCCCTCCCTCTCTCTCCCTCTCTCCCTCCCCCTCTGCCCCCCCAGGTCTTTCTCCTCTTCCTCATCAACCACCTCCAGACCTGGGCAGAGGTGGGTTCCTGCCAGTTCAGATGGGTTCTATAGAACCAGTAGCTGGAATTTCCGCCCGCTCACTGAAACGGCAGTGATGGCCGGCAGGCCATGCCCCCGAACCGGCTCTCTCGGCAGTGCCATAGGTGCTGCCATCTTGTTTTTTGCTTCTGTGCATGTGCAGAAGCCAAGTTTTCAGCACTGCGCATGTGCATGCATGTGCCCGCATGGCATGGGAGGAAGCAAACTGGCAGCAAGGTAAGTCAGAACCCACTCCTGGACCTGGAGGCTGTTGACTCTCCATCTGGGGGCTAATGGATGGCCCAGGCTCCGCCTCTGTCTCTATTTCTGACTGCTCCATTCCCTCTTCCCCCTCTCAGATTGCCTTGATGTTGGCCCCGACTCCCACTCCACCTCCTCATCTGATTCAGCTGCCGGAGGGGCCAGTGGCTGACAGGCCACAACACTGAGCAGGCAAAGGAGGTCGGACAAAACAGCAAACAGCAGATAGGGCTCCTGTTATTTTCTGAAAATGAGAATGCAGAATTATTGCCTACTCCAACATAAGAACTCTTCTTCAAAGTGCTCTGTGAGACTACTTGCGTGAAAGGAGTCCCATCTAGCTAAAGGAACTATATGCTGGGGCTCTTTCTATGAAAGTAGAACAAAAAGCACAAGCTCCATTGACAACAACCATGTGCTAACTCCCACTCTGTGTACCTTGACTTGTGAACCTTACAACCTTGACTTTGAACCTGGACGGATTGACAAATCAGCTATAATCTTTGAGCCTCAGAATTCGCCTGATTACTCTTCTGTGTGCTGTTTTAATTTGGAGCATTTGTAAGTCAAAGTTGCTGAATTTAGAGAGGGCCTGCCTCTACACTGCAAGTGTGTGTGTGTGTGTGTGTGTGTGTGTGTGTGTGTGTGTGTGTGTGTGTGTGTGTGTGTTTGCAAGCCTCATTTGCTAAAGAGAACAAATCCACTCCTTCATGTATTTCTGTGTGATTGGGCTAGGATTCAATAATCTTCACAGAATGTTGACATAATACATCAGATCACAGAGCAATGTAGCTCCATTAACACTTAGATGTATATTAGTTGATTACATGTAAACAAGCTGAAGGGTTTCATTGTAAAAACCCCATCCAACCAAGTTACACAACACACAGCATTAGACATCTTTGAAATTTAGATTTGGCTAAGAGTTTTATGAGGTACTCCTGAAAATGTAAAACTCAGGGGTTCTGGGAGCATTGAAATTTGCACTATTGATCGGTTCTAATTTCACTATTCTGTACCTTTAAGAGGCTCACAATCAAAAGCAAACTATGTTACAGATGAGACATCAGATTTACATGAAGATTTTCCATCGGAATAATCCAGAATTTAAATGAAAAACCACTAAATTTAGACTTAAATAAAACAATTATTCTGGTTAATTTTGAACTCAAATAGATCTGCTTAGTACATAAGTTTAGAATTTCAGTTCCCTATGTATTTGCTTAATTATTTTAAAAAGCATTTTATTGAAGTTTAGAAGTGCTAGATAATTTAAAAGAAAAAGAAGAGTTGGCAGGTAGAATATACATGGCATTCTCCAACCACTAAATGGCCACTAAATGCATGTCTCAGTTCCTAGCATTATGAAGGATATGCTTGTTGGCAGGGAATTCTGACAGCTAACACATCTGGAAGTCACCCACATTAGTATATTAATATACAAATTAGTATATTAAATACCAATATTAATATATTGGCATTAATACATCAGATTCTGTGGTGCATTTTTTAAAGGGTGAATAACCTTTATTTAGCAATCATGAGATCATAAATTACCTTGTGCTTTGTTGTTGTTAAGGAACTATTCTCCTATTTTGTTCTATTTGCTCTTATTTTTGAAATCCATAGATAATGTGAATGCCTGAAGATTTGTTTTCCCAACATACATAGTATGTCTTTTATCCATTTTCCCCCCACATGGTCACAGATAATTACTTTTTTTTTGGAAGATATCAAGAAACAGCAAGGTGTGTCTTCTCAATTTTTATGCCCTTTATTACAGGTACATCTTGGTAATTCATCCTGGAAGAAGCAATACATACTAAAATGAACGTGTACCAAGAAAACCATGTGACTTACCATGTGACCCGCTATTTCGGCCAGAAGAAATAGCAAATCATGAGGCAGTTGCCGTCAGCAAGTTCTTCCTTGTGCATCAACTATTGGGAGAAAGACGAGTGTTGGGGCAAGATTTCTGCTCCAAAATGCATCAAGTACTGAATTTGATGAGTTTTGAAGCAGTCAAGTGCTGAGGTATGACTGTATAAGTAATAATTTATATGAATACTGAAAGCCAAGACACCTGCATTTCTTCAAATAATTGATGTAATAAATGGTCATTACATTGATCTTATTTCTTTTCCCTTTTTTTGTGCTAAAGGGCAACCTTTGAATACATATTGTATACCAACAAATACATACAGTCTCACATACCCATACATACATAGATACAGAATTGCTATGCATCTGATGAGAAGAGACACTTACTGAATCTTTCAGTCCTAAAGAGCCCATTTTCTTAAATAATATCTTTGTTTTACCATTGTATGTACAATAATTCCGTGAAATATAATTAAATAAACTATCAACCCAATACTTGTTCATTTTGTCATACCTTAAAGTGTTCTTCAAAATGTGAATATTTACACAATTTTTAAACTATGTTTTAATGACAAACATTTATTTATAACCCACTCTTAGGAAGTGATATCAGTAAGCGAATTAATTTAGATACATGTGTACTATTCCCCAGTCTGCACAAACCCATGCAAACTGTTCAAATAAGAGATCCTTCTTTGAGGTTAGCAATACTTAACATCTGATTGCTTTTATTATACTGGATGGACAAAATTGGAGATAGAAATAGTTAATATTATATAATATCTCTTAATAAAAGTTTCTTGGCTTCAACATAAGTATCTCTTACTAAATCAGGTGCCACAGTCTGAAAGAAGGATCCAGATGTATTTCAAGGATGAACATTTTACAAATGTAACCTTATCACAAATGGGGCACTGCAATCTTACAAAGGATCCAGTGTACATCTAGATACAAGCATTTTATTCTGTAACCTTATCACTTGTATGAAATAGGAAAGCCTTACATCGTGGTACATCAGAGGAGAGATTGCTCCTTAGGTTAAGAAAGGTTGCAGACAATCAGCAGTTTGTATGAGTGAGCACCCCTGAATGGAGAAAAAAATAATAATAGACAGTGCAGACACTTTCTACAGAAAATGCTAGCTTTAAGACTTATATATTTTAAAGGGATCTGGCTGTAGAGAACTGATAGATGTTTGTGCTTTAGCTCAGTTAATTTCATTTCATTTTTTTTCCATAGAGTACTTGAAGGCAAATGAGCATGAAGAAATTGATAACATTTTCCTGCCAATTTTTGAATTGTTGGCCAATTCAGGAGAATTTGGCAGAGAACAAGGCTCTTTTAGAAAGAAAGAAAAAAAACCATACAATTAAACTTTATTAATAAGGGGTAATATAATTTAGCAATGAATTCCTGCAATGCCAATGAACATTTTTTTAAAAAAAAAGAAAGGTGCTATTTTTAAAAAATAAATGAAAAGCATAAAGTAAAATACTGGATTGTCCAGATTATGCAAACTTCCAAACTGGTATGTTAGATAATCCTCTTGTAGAATGGTTAAATATATATTTTACTTGATTAAGTCATGGTAAAAGAGCTCCTTTCTATAGCATTCTGAAGGTTGTGTTCAACAGTGATTCAAATCTCATCACAAGCTTGAATAGTTAGATTATGCCTTTCATTATGTGTTAGGTGTTCAGAGTTCACAGATTTCTAGGTATAATTTCCTCAGTTTGTCTTGCTTCAGTAATGTACTTTTCCCAAACACAGAAAGGTTAATTATAAAAAGTAAATCTTTAGATTAAAGGTCTGCAACCTTTTGAAACAAATGGGATGTTTTCAGCTTTAGGAGCATTTTATAGACAGACCCAGGTACAGAAACACTGACTTAATTGTAGATATGGCCAATCACAACAGCAATACATCAAAAAACAAAGCCCTGGGCCAGCCACTTTTATAGGTAGCTGGAAAAGATTAAACAAAAGTAAAATTAAGGAGGACAAAGAATTTGGTGGACACTAAGAAATCTACTAATACTGGTGTAGATTTTAGAAACCAGGAAAAAGAATGCTTTGTTGGATTTTTAATAATTTAAATGGTTCCTAGACAGAAGCTTTCCAATATTCTCAGTGAAAAGGTGTTTTGCAGTAAGTCCAATAAAATTTCCTATAAATTTTCCGTAGTATGAAAAAGGCAGAAAAAAGAGAACACAATGATACAAATTGAAAACTATAGTGATGATGAAACCACCTAAAGATCTGTGATCTCTGAATAAGGCAGTGTGATTCCATAATGTAAGCCTGATGTGGAAGTATCTTAGCAAAACCAACAATTTGCTCTGTGCTATTTCTGGAATGGGTTCTATATTTGTCCTTTCTTTGTATCTTTTTTTATTTCCAAACATTTTATTTATTTATTTATTTATTTATTTATTTAGGATTCTTATATGCCGCCCTACTCCCTCAGGACTCAGGGCGGCATACAACATTTGAAGAACCACTAAACAATATAATTTAAAACAATTTAAAATACATTTTAAAACACACACAAAATCTTACATACATGGGGGAGACCAGGATGAAGTTGTCTCAGAACCCCGCTTGCAGGAAGAGCCATGTCTTCACAGCTTTTCAAAGGCCAGCAAGGTGGGGATAATTCGTATCTCTGGGGGGAGTTGGTTCCAGAGAGCAGGGCCCCCCACAGAGAAGGCCCTCCTAGGCCCCGCCAGCCGACATTGTTTGGTTGACGGGACCTGGAGGAGACTTACTCTGTGGGACCTAACCGGTCGAAGGGAAGTATGAGGTAGAATGCGGTCCCGGAGGTAACCTGGTCCTAAGCCATGTAGGGCTTTAAAGATGATGATCAACACCTTGAATTGGACAAATATATCTCATAAATATATTAATTAGTTAGTTCTATTGTTCTTTCTAGCAAATTACGATTTATTGCTAAGGATTTAATCCAACCTGTTATTTCCCACCAAAAATGACCAGTTATTTTTAGAAAATGTATGAACAGGTTATAAAAACAAAAACCTACAGCAATTGTTCTCTAGGAATTTGTGTACTTAGCCTCTGAATAAGAGAAGCCAGTTATTTGTAAGAGGGCTGTTTAGCTAGACATATGTTTATATTAACTTATAGAATCAAATCTTACAACAACCTTATTCAATGGCTACTAAAATAAACTGATTGTGAAGTGTAATGAAATGGATGGAGATAATTGCTGAGATATGGTATATTAAGTCAAGAAAGAATTTATAGGAGGTCAAAATAGGTGGAAACTGAGATTTATCAATTGAAAGAATTTAGAAGGCTAAAGTCTGGGTTTGATGAATAAGGAAATAAAGACTTTTATTTTGAAAAATGTAAAAGATATAAAACAGAAGTTCTAACAACAGTTGTCTTGCATAATTATTTGTTTTCATTCTTAATGACAAAAAAAATCCCTGCCATGATACCAGTTTGTCTTCCATGCAATTCATGTGTTATTGATTATGTTCTATCAAGTTAGTATTGATTATTAGCATAAGGTGACCAGACGTCCCGCTTTTGGAAGGACAGTCCCGATTTTTAACAATTTGTCCCGCATCCCGCGGCGTTTTAAAAAATTCCCAATTTTTGGAAAGAATGCAATTCCCAGAAGATTTTGCTGTGCTGATTCAGAGGGAGCAGAGGACGCTACAGCTGATTTTAAAGGAATCAAAACAGCAGCTTAAAGAAAAAGCATTTAAGAGTTTCCCCCCAGCTCTCCCTTAAAAGCCGATTCACTTGCCTGCCTGATTTTAAATACCGCGCTGCAGAAGGGGCTTGAAATTGCTGCGCAGCCTTTTTTTTTCCTTTCCTTTCTGTAACACGAGGTCGGAGAGCAAGCAAGGCTCATTTGCATAGACACGCCTCTGACAGAATCTGAACTAAAAGTTACTTTTTTAATGACAGAAAAGAGACAGAAACAGGGCAAAAGTGAAAATATGTCTAAGATATCATGCCCTGAAGTGAATAGAGGAAACTCTAGACCACTTTCTAGACCACCTCACCATGACAAAGAAGGAACTCAAAAAAGAGGTCAAACCTCCAATTCTGATGGCAATGCTAATAACCTCCAGACTGGGAAACAAAAGGAGGTGGTTTGAAATCCAACATGGGAGGGGTCTAAACTTTAGACCCCTCTCATGTTGGATTTGAAACCACCTCTAAAGACCATCAGTTCAGGAGCCAGTGGTCCCAGTCCCCCTCTGCTTCATCTTCCAGCAGGAGTCAAATTGTTAATCAAGAAACCCCCACCCCCTCAATGGTGTCCCGCTTTACCAATGTTAAAATCTGGTCACCTTATATTAGCAGCCATATAGTTACATTTTCTTTGTGACAATCTGTCCCTAAGTTGGTCCTTCAGGGCCTCCAAAGGTGCCCTCATTGTCACTGTTTATTCACCTGGCTGTTGTTCTCTTTCTTTCTACCTTTCTCAGAATTACAATCTTTATTTATTTTTTAAATGTATTTTTATTTTGTCAAGCGTATATATTATTACAGAAAAAGTATAAATATGATTGTGAATACATAAAATGTATAAACATGGTTATGAGTACATGAGATGGTTACAAATACATGGAGACATTAGGACAGGGATGGTGGGCTTATGCACGCCCCTTACAGACCTCTTAGGAATGGTCAACGGTAGACAATCTAAGGTTAATGTTTTGGGGGTTTGGGGAATAATTTATCTTCAGATAAATTCATTTATGGCTGTTCAAATTCTAACTCACTGTGGAATTATCATCAATTCATTGTAGGACTTATTATGCCAATGAATTCGCTATATTATTTCTTGAATGAAGAAATACTATTTATTTGCCAGTAAAAGACCAAAATTGTATGCTTCACCTATGAATAACTAAAATGATGTTGAACTTTTATTATTCATATGAATCACATCATTCTTCTATTTACTGTAACTTACATTATTACTGCTGAGTACTTTTTTCAGGTTACATAATGATCAGTCTGCAAACAACCCATTTTTTAAGATTTCCTCCTAGCAGTTATGCCTGGGTTTTCCCTTTTAGGTTCATATAATATTACAGTTATTTTTCAAATGTATCATAATTAGACCTTGAAAGGCAGTTGATATTTTAATATGCATAGTTTTCATAAAAATTAGTATGAGATTAAACATTTCCTAAGCTTACATTTCACTAATTATTGGTAGAGAAATTGTAGGAGAAGAAAAGGCAGAGCCTGGGGGAGGGAATCAAGAGAGGAATCAGTCTGGAGTCATTATGTTGACATAACTGATTCAAGTCCGACCCCGGTTGAATTCAATTGATTCTTAATTCTTAGTGCTAATTTAGTGATAATTGTTACTTGACAAGATTCTTGTGCATAGACTTGAGCAATAAACCTTCTTAACTGGAACTTAATGTGTGGTCCTGATTTTTTTTGTAACTGTCAATAATCTAATTAATGTAATGTTAATTACACCATTATCTGGTCTTAGAGCCGAGGTGGCGCAGTGATTAGAGTGCAGCACTGCAGGCTACTTCAGCTGACTGCTTGTTCGGCAGTTCGGCTGTTCAAATCTCACCGGCTCAAGGTTGACCCATCCTTCCATCCTTCTGAGGTTGGTAAAATGAGGACCCAGATTGTTGGGGGCAATATACTGACTCTGTAAAATGCTTAGAGAGGGCTGTAAAGCACTATGAAGTGGTATATAAGTCTAAGTGCTATTGCTATTGCTATTCCAAGGCAAAAACTTCCAGTCTGAGGAGATTCCTGTATTATTGGTAGAGAACAATAAACTAGTTACTTTAAACCCTACATGCATGAGTTTGGTCATTTGTACCTGTCACTATCTTTTGATACATTATTTGTAAGTCTTTTTAAATTTAAATAATCTTCCACTTTCATTTATAAATCCAGAATTTCTATATCTTCCATAAGTTGTAATTTTTAAGTCAACCTTGAAATCCATCTTGATTATCTTTAAAGAAGATAAACCAAAAAAGAACCAAAAGTTCAGTGGCAACTTTTGGTTCCAGCAAAGAGTTAAAAAGCTCTAGCATTTCACAAGCCCAGATAAAATTTCCAGTAAGGCAAATTGAACAAAATCCATAATTACCCCTGTTGTGCAAATATTACAGCCAAAACCCCCCAGTTAGTTATAAGATCTGGACTTTCAAAATTCTCTTTCTGGAATAAAGATCTGAAGATTGCACATATGTGCTCTGAACCATTGATTATTATGAATAGACCTTACTCTGGCTTGTAAATGTAGCCTTTCATGGATTCATCGTTTGGCCAAACCTCATCCTGTTAATCACTTTAAAAAGTGATTAATATAATAATAAAAATCTTACATTTTGTTGCTTCTTTAAGAATAATAATAATAAAAAACCCTCTTTGAAACAGCTAATCTATCAGTCATTGAATTAGTTTCCCTTCAATCCATTTATAAAGCAATGGAATTTCTTTTCAGCTTTGTAAAATCCAATCCAAAATAATTGGAAATTCTATCCAATATAGAGTAAAGCGGAGCTACTAACTCTTCTTTCTTGAAAGCTGGCCTGATCCAGAAACTTGGATTAGTCTCCAGGGGGCTCTGCTAACTTCGCATCCACCACTGTTCCTCTTTGAAAAGGCCAAATTACCAAAGAGGAACAGCCCTAGAAGAAACAGGAGTCATTTACAACATACAGTATAATGATTGCAACAACCATTACATAGGACAAACAGACAGAAGACTGGCAGAATGCATCCATGAACACCAACTAGCAGTCAGAAGACATGAAAAAAACTTTTTAATTTCACAACCTATGAGCAGACGTAAGCATAATTTCAATTGGGAAACTCTGACATCCTAGACCAAGCCAAGTGTAAAAATGCTATGGAGTTTCTAGAAGCCTGGCACTCAGATAAATTAGCCATCAATAGACACAAACAATATCTATAGACTATGCAAAAGAGACAATCAGCAAGCCAAAAAGGGAACAAAAGACAGAAATATCTGTCCACCAGCAATAAGCACCCAGATGAGCATAGGTTAAGTCCAAGATTAATATCAGACTAATAATCAAGTAAACAATATCCCAATCAATAACTGCCAAACAAAATAAACAGCCCAACAGAAAACAATAAACAGCCCAACTGAGAAACCTCTAAGACCACCTTCACCAACACTAACAGGACATGCCACTAGAATATAAACTGATACCAAGTCCCACTCCACTGATGATGTTACCTAGTTTGGATAATGAAACTTCTGCAAGAAAACAACCAAGCTGAGAGAGCACCAAGGACCCCCTCATTTCAACCCTGAGCTACAACGTTCTTCTTTATTAGAATGTTACCATTTTTTGAATGCATTATTTGTATTTAATTGATCTATATGTAATAATGCCCAGTATCTGCGGTTTTCATGAAATCAGACACAGAACTTCCTTTGATAAAATACTAGTCTACTATAATTATTATACAGTCTGCACAGTATATATGGAGAGAAAAGTTAAAATGACATTTTACATCTGTTTAGTAAAAACGATTTTGTGACAAAGTAGTCCTTTTCTCTACTGCTTAGGCAAATCACCCTGATGGGAACTTTGATCATAAAAGAGTTGTGGGATGAAGGCAATATAACTGCAACTTGGAACTTATCTTTTCAAAATGTACCTTATGGAAGCCCAGTGATACTCACACGGAGAAGTTTGCTTAATTGGCTGTCTACTGCATATGGTGAAATGTAGCAGTATCTAAAGACTCATAAACATCTCTTACTCCAGCTGGACTAATTTGGACATTTGCATTTGTATTAAAAATTCAAACATTCTCCTTGAAAGTCAGTTCAATTCTAAGGTTGGAATTAGGAAAAAATCCAGCAGAGCTGCTTTTGATATATATTAATTTATTTATTTTCAAACTGTGCTTCCCTAAAGCATTTTATCAGATGTCAGAAGGCAGTAATTTGCTAGGAGGGTATTGGGTAGGAGGATGTCCAATTTACACATATCTTTTGAAAAACAAGTTCTTCTGAGTTTGGTCTAAATTAGTTTATCTGTTGCCAAAGGAAGCAAGGAGGCTACATAAATTTTTAAGTGATTTGAGGCTGAGGCTATAGAACACAGGTGTAAATTGACAATATAATTTGCTTTGATTATTAAATACATTTTTCTAACTTCCTTGTTAAAAATTCATTTAGGTTAAACTCATTTTTACACTAGAAGTTTTTGTGGAAAATGATAAAACGGAAAATATTCCAGAAGTTTTTATTCATCTATGAATTGTAAGATTACTATAGTTTCTGTTTTAGTGTATGCTTTAGGATAAAACTTTGGTTTCCTGTTATTTTTTAATTTGTTAATTATTACACTTGAAACTTTGCTGCTCATTGTTTGATAACTAAGACATCTGAAAAACTGTTGAAGTCCTGGCTGATCTGTGAATTACAGATAGAGTCTAGATCAGGACTGTCAAACTCATGGCCAGATGTGTCATGCACTGGCCATGGCCACGCCCGGTTTAGCAAAGGGGGGAAAAGTCACGATATGTTACGTAATGCGGCCATGATGACACGAGTTTGACACCCCTGGTCTAGATAGTAGAAAAATGCCTACATACCCGTCTTCTCCTAGGGGGATTAAATAACTATGCTGGTTCATGAAATACCCTATGTTGAAATCTGAGGGGTAACAATTTGTCTATTGCAGGTATGCTGATTGATTACAACCCATTCAAATTGTTAATTCAATTTGTTTTACCTAGTTTGACCATTGCACCGATTATGAATATGGAACTGAATGCAATTTGGAAAATTGATTCAATCTTCTGTATCAGTTTTTAAAAAGGGCACGTGAAACATACTGGGTCATCAATCAGTTCAGAGATTATAAAATTGATGCTGTGGATCTTGGCAAAGATCAGATTACTCCAATATCCCTAAGTTGGTGTAAAATTTGATGCAACAGTAGCAGACAATGGACAGAATGACTTGCTTTAGAAAATTTAAACACTGAATGGTTTGTAAAAATTACTTTCTCACCTCCATGGGTGGATTTCCCTCCCCACCCTCCACCCCCATTTTTAGTAGCTTTAGTTGTACTATATGGAATTCTGACTATTTTCAGTAACAATATTAACACATCCTTTTATACATTTTGATTGGCTCTAATAAAGATATTACACATCTATGGTTTCTAGATTTTTATCCCCTATAGGTAGTATGTATCTTTCTTAATGTCTGGTCATCTATCAGAGGCCTGAGAGTTTGAGGGTTCTAAACAATATTTCTTCTGACCAAACAGCACTGATATTGTTCCTAGGATCTGTTGGAGCCATTCTTCCAGTTTAGGAGTAACAGCCCTGAGTGCTCCTACCACCATAGGAGTCAGTTTGGCCAGGGGTAGGTTCTAACTTACCTCGCTGCCAGTTTGCTTCCTCCCACACTGCGTGGGTGTGGGTGTGCTTCACGGACATGCGCGTGCTCATGCACAGTACCAAAAAACCAGCTTCTGCACATGCGCAGAAGCAAAAAACAGCTTCTGCACATGTGCAGAAGCGAAAAACAAGATGGCGGCATCTATGGCACCGCCGAGAGAGCTGGTTCGTGGGCGTGGCCAGCCAGTCATCCCTGCCAGTTCGGCGAGCGGGTGGGAATTCCGGCTACCGATTCTACAGAACCGGTCCGAACCGGCAAGAACCCACCTCTGAGTTTGGCCTTTCCTTTCTATATTCTCTCTATCAACAAAGGAAAATATTTGTAGCTCAAGGTTGAAATGAGGGTTCCTTGGTGCTCTCTGAGCTTGGTTGTTTTCTTGCAGACATTTCATTACCCAAACTACATAACATCATCAGTGAAAATTTTTTTTTACATTGGTTCCAACTAATGAAAAGAAACTCCTATGGAGCATCTGCTGCCCTTCTTGTTAATTTGTTTTCTTGAAGACAGTAATAAAAAGACAGTTACAGCAAAGGCAGAAACTAATTCCATATACATATGAAGTAACATCTTTTCTAACTGGAAATGGAAAGAGAGGAGTTGCCAAAAAGTATTTCACATGAATTACATTTATACATATGCAAAGTAATCCTGAAGGATCTTGAACTCTGTAGTGCATATGCAGCAGACTTTTGCATGACAGTTTGTGGAACAGGCATTTCTGAGTCACTAATAAGGGAATAATTTATTTAAGCACTTATAGATAATTTTTAAAGATAAATGTAATTGTTATACATGTATGTTTAGTGGCTGAATGAAATTGTCCTAGTCATAGATACTTGCATATTTCTTGTTTTGTGCTTATAACACATGACGCTAATCTGGATTATGATAGATTAGAGTAGTTTCAAATCATTTGTGGAACCTACTGTATGATTTAGAAAATCAGTACTGAATTTACCAGTAAGTTACAGCTCTCTGTAATTTTATAGAAACTATTATAAGACTTTATTTATTAGCCAGGTTTTTGAACTTGTAAAACACTAATCAAGTCACCAAGCCATGATTTTTACTCCTATATGTTAGAAATAAACTACCGTATTTTTCAGAGTATAAGATGCACCTTTTTCCTCCCTAAAAGAAGCTGAAAATTTGGGTGCGTCTTATACTCCGAATGTAGCTTTTTAGAAGCTTTTTTTTCCAGCTCTAAAGAGGTGCTAACGATCTTCCTGGCTTACTACTCCCTCCGAAGTAGTTTTTTCCTGCCCTAAGTCTTTGCAGGCTTGTTTTCATTCCTACTCCCTCTGAAAAAGGTCCTTTCAGCCCTAATGAGGTGCTAACGATCTTCCCGGCTTGCAGCATTTTTTTTATTCCTACTCCCTCGAAGTAGTTTTTTACCAGCCCTAAGTCTTTGCAGGCTTGTTTTCATTCCTAATCTCTTCGAAGAATATTTTTTTCAGCCCTAACCAGGGGATAAAATAATGTGCTGAAGCTGAACAGACTAAGGACGCTAGCCAGATGAATACCTGGTAGGTAGATTTCCCCCCCTATCTTCTTCCCCCAAAACTAAGATGCATCTTATACTCTGGTGCGTCTTATACTCTGAAAAATACGGTACATACATGGATATATACAACTTCACTGATTAAAATAAAACAAAGACAAAGACAAACAATGTATCAGGAAAGCTTGAAAGCTAGGTAATTTCATAGTTAAATGGAACTTATTGCTGAACGTCTTTTTTTCATCACAGCCACATTCTTTTGAAAATAACTTGCAACTTTTGGTGGGGGTGGAGATATAATGAAGTTATTAAGCCAACCAGCTAAAGTAAATTTGAACCATAACATAGGCTATCCAATTACAAGTTTGTCAGTAAATTGCTTTTATTTAAAATGAGAGGAAGAAGGAAATACATATCTTTATATCATATTTAATAAATTTCATGGTGTTATCATAAAGCTTCAAAGCCTATAAGCCAGCTTGTAATGTGAGATTCTTCATTAAAGCAGAAAATTGCATGGAAAAAAAAAGTTCCACTCCAGTGCCACAGTTTCCAATATGATTGATTGCTGTGAGTATGTAGTGTCAAAAGCTAATGTGGCACATTCTGTGAATAAAAGCATTAACTTTTACGGAGTACAAAAATCAAAGTGACAGGGGTCTAGGTATAAAGTTTTGAATTGATAACTTATAGCTATATTTACAACATTTGTGTTTCTCATTCAGTTTTTCTTACATACATATTAGACTGACAAAGGAACTGCACTACTTTTCACATGTAATTATCATTTCATTAATTTACCATGATTTATCTATTTTTACTGAAAAAATAATTTTAGATGCTGAATCAGTCTATACTCATTTATTTAAATATTTTATATTACAAATACATCTGCCTTTACTACATATTAATATATGCTATACTGTATATCACAAAAGCTAACAACACTATAAATCCAGAAATTCAGAGTTCAATTAAACAAGTTCCATGAAGAAGGATACTAGAAAATAAATAGTGGGATTGTGATCAATCAATGTTCTGTTGCATTCATCACATTTTTAGTTATCATTGGGAATTATACTCTCCAGGAACTTTGCTTTTTGCACAGCTTCTTGCTATTACTCTCTTGGGTTTATTTATTACATTACCACACCACACCACACCACACCATACCCCACACCACCCCACAACAAAACACAACACAACACATTTTAAGCTAATACATGTGCTATATTTAGTGGATGAAATAAATTGTCCCAGTCATAGATACTGTGCATATTTCTTGTTTTGCGCTTATAACACATGAGGCTAATCTGGATTATGGTAGATTAGAGTAGTTTCAAATCATTTGCGGAATTTAATGTATGATTTAGAAAGTCAGTAGTGAATGCAATGCAATGCAATGCAATGCATATCCCAATAGTAGTTTAACTTTTTCACTTTTACCAGAAATTTTGCAATTAAATCTTGTTGCCATACTTGCTATCATCTGACCAAGAGCACAAATCCAAAGCTATTGGAAGTTAAGAGAGACCATCTATTGTGGAATGGACTTAGCATTAAAGCAGCACCCCTTAAATCAGGGGTGGTCAAACTATGGTTCTTTGAGGACCTGTGGAGTTCAACTCCCAGAATTCCTGAGCCAGCCATGCATGTTAAAGAGTTAAAGTATGTATGTTATTGCTATTGCTTATATCTTAATTAAGTTCTATTTATAAATGCACACTATGTTTTCAATAGATACAAGTATTTATTAAATAAATATTAATAAAATATAACAAATGATTAATGAAATAAATTTTATTTCATCAGTGCACCTAGAACAAATTACAATGAAATAGATATAACCTTTAATAAATAATAAAGACCAAATACAATGACAAACTACCAAAAAGGCTATACTAATACCAGTATAAGTAAAAGGCTCATATGGTGACAAAATGTATGGTTTTTATGCTTATATTATTCTAAATATGTTAGAAAACACACACACATACACACATGTATGTATGTTTCAGGGGTGGGTTCTGACTTACCTCACTGCCGGTTCGCTTCCTTAAGATGGCAACCGCATGCACAGTGCCGGAAACTCAGCTTCTGCACATGCTCAGAAGAAAAATAAAATTTAAAATTAAAATTAAAAAAATTAAAGAAAGAAAGAAAGAAAGCCGAAAACAAGATGGCAACTGCATGAACAGTGCTGGAAATTCGGCTTCTGCACATGCTCAGAAGAAAAAAAATCAAAATAAATAAATAAATAAAAATTCAAAAAAAGATGGCGGCACCCATGGACCGGCACCGACCGATCCGGTTCGCTGACATCACCATGACATCACCAGCGAGTTGCTACCGGTTCAGGCAAACCGGTCCGAACCGGGAGGAACCCACCCCCAATATGTTTGTATTCTTCCTATTAGAAACTTTATTATTGATTGTATTATGTGAACAAAAAGGATGAAAGCAGTTCTTAGTTCCTGGAAAGTGAAAAAGTATTGAATACTCAGGCTGACTCCTCCCTGATTCATTGGTTTGTAAGAGGGAGGGAACAAAAAGGGCAAGATTTTGTTATTTTCACCTGTGGAGTCAGCTGACAAAATGAGAATAGTCTAAAATAAGGCTCCACTTCAAGTTTCATAGTAAATAGACACTTGAATCTGAGCCCCTTTTGTCTAAACCCAACACTTGATCACATGCCCCACATTATAGTAGTTCAGCAGAAGCCATGGAAATTTCTATTATATAAATTTTCCTCCTATAGAAAGACAAGTTGCAATTGGACAAAGTCCTTTCTCATGTGTGGAAGAAAAAGACTTCCTTGTGTCAATGATGTTCGGAAATAGAGGTAATATGTTTTTTGGGTGTTATGCCATTTGTAACATTCTTTTTGTTCATTGACCAAGATCTTTCTTTCTTCTCTTTAACTTTACTAACATATTATGTTCAGTTTTCATTGTATTTATTTATTTTTCTTTCTGTTCAGTCGCGTCTGATTCTTTGAGACTGTCTGGGCAAGTCCCTCCTGTTTTCTTGGCAATATTTTTCAAAAGTAATTTGCCATTGCCTCCTTCGAAGGGCTGAGAGAAAATGGCTGGCCCAAGGTCACCCAGCTGACTTTGTGCCTAAGGGTGGATTAGAACGCATGATCTCCCAGTTTCTAGCCTGACACCTTAATCACAATACCAAATGAGCTGTTGTAGTGCTCATATTGAATGATAAATATACTGCAAGAAATCAACATATTAGCTTTTAGATAAATATATAAAATAAAAATACATACAGCATAGGCAAGGATATGCAATGAAACATTTAAAACCAAATGTGAACATGCCACAGCAATCCTTGTACTGTATATTCATTATGATATTAAATTTATTTTACATAGATTTTTTTGCTGCTCCAGACTGACTGACTCATGCATTTGTGCTTCAGGTGGAGTGCACTGACACTATTATAGTTATGTCTGCAACTAGTATTTCAATTCCACTGAAAAAGACCATTATATATCAAATGGAAAGGATTTATGATTTCTCTTTTTATTAACAACTTATTATACCATATGGTAGTAAAATATGAAGATTTGCAGAGGCATAAAAGATTTGAATGATATGATATGAAGAAGTGAACAATTTTATTGGTAGTAGATTATATTTATTGCCTCTTCAATTCTGCTAACAAAACTAATGTGCTTTTACTTTACAAACAGACTTTAGGCAGGTCAGTTTGTTCACATCCATCACATATAAAGCATGACATTAATGGATACCGTAGTGAGTATTCAATAAAATGGAACATCTTATCCTTTATAGAATTGCTTTATAGTTTTTTTTAAAAAAAGAGTTTAACATATATACTATAACAATCTACCAAAAAGTATCCAAAAATGATGGTTAATAATTAATTATTAATATTATTAAGCAGGGTTGTGGAGCACTTCAGGTTTATGTTCCAAAGTGTTTTGGAGTATGTGGGAATGTGAATGCGGCGACCATCTTCAATATCTTAATGGAAATGTCATTTTAGTGTCTCTGAAATGTTGGTGCTTTTGTTCTACTTAGTTTACTGACAAATATAAAGAAGCGGCAACAGATAAACAATATATAAACATAGAGGACTATGCCACCTCTGTGTCTGCATATATTCAAAAGTGCATTGAGGATATCTGTGTCTTTAAAAACATTATTGTGACTAATGAAAAACCATGGTTGACATATGAGGTTCGCAAGATGTTGAAAGCACGGAATGTGGCTTTTACATTCAATAATATGCTGGCACTTAGAACAGCCAGAGCTAATTTGAAAAGTGCCATAAAAAGAGCAAAGTAAGCCCATTGTCAGAAACTTCAGAACTTTTTTCAGGACCCAACAAACTCCAGGCATATGTGACCAGGAATCCAGGCCATTACAGATTATAAAGTGACTCCATCGAGTTGCAAGGGCGATACAGAGTTTTTAAATGAGCTGAACACGTTTTTTGGGAAGATTCAAACCATCAGGTAGCACCCCTCCAAGGAAAGCTGTGCCCCATCCCGATGAGCAAGCTTTGGTGTTACTTCAGTCCAGAGGACACTGTGGAAAGTTAACAATTGGAAGGCAACAGGCCCTGATAATATCCTTAGCCATGTCTTAGGAAATGTGCAGCTGAGTTGGCTTGTTATTGAAATTTTAAATCTTTCGTTACAGCAGGCAGCAGTCCCATCGTGTTTTAAGACAGCCATTTTGCCAATGCCAAAAAAAGTCTACAATTACAGGTCTCAATGATTACCTTCCGGTTGCACTGACATCCATCATTATGAAATGTTTTGAGAGGCTGATAAAGTACATTATTGTATCTAGCCTCCCTCCAATATTTGACTCGCTTCAGTCTACTTACCGTCCAAATTGCTCCACAGAGAATGCTATTTCTTCTGCTCTCCATCTGAGCTTAGCGCACTTAGAGAAAAGAAATGCTCTTGTGAATGCTGTTTGTAGACTTCAATCAGGCACTTAATGCAATTGTTCCTCAGCATCTAGTAGACAAATTGGGCCTTTTAGGCTTTAATACTTTTTTGTGCCACTGGATTCTTGCTTTTCTTATTGATATGCCTCAGTATGTGCGAGCTGGAACTAATATTTCTAACATAATTTTCTTTTTCTTTTTTAATTTTTAATTTTATTTTAATACAAACAATCCATCTTCCATTAAGCAGTGTGTCATCTGGGTACAAATGTCTTGTGCAATAACACTTAAAATTTACAGCCATATTCATTCATATTTGTCTACTCTTAATACTGATATACATAGCATGTCTAATACTGTACAATCCTCTTCTTAGCTTATTTAATTCTATTAATATATTTTCTATATTTCACTAATCTACTTTTATTTCTAACTTTCATATTTATTCTCTAGCCATTGGTAGAATAGTTCCCATATAATATTCAGTTTGTTCCCTCTCTTTAATTGCAAGTGTTAACCTATTCATTTCTGCACATTCTAATATTTTCCTAATCACATTCTCATCCGTAGCTTTTCTTATTGATAGGCCTCAGTATGTGCAAGCTTATTGTGGAAATTCTGCTCCAGGGTATTTCTATGCACTATTTGTCAAAATGCTGTGGCAGCTCTTACATTCTTAAGAACATCTTATAAAGGTATCTGAACAGGGAAATGATTATGTAACTTTAGACTACAAGGATTGGTTATTGGATCAGATTACCATTTTGTAACATTTCATATTCTTGAGGAACATGACAAAGCTACAATAGTATTGTATTCCATTTTTATGTAAGTCAGAACACAATAAAAATAAAAATAAAAAATGATACTTTTAAGTATCTACATATCATTGCAGTTCCCAGAATCTTTAAAAATAACACCAATAAAGGAAAAAGGCACATCAATCTATAGCCATCATTAAATTGTAAAGTAATTCACCCCTCAGTTAAATTCCCAAATCTTTGATATTTTTCAGTAAAAAGACTTGATTAAAAATAAAATATGACTCTTGTTTTTTTTTTAAAGATGAAAACTAGGCCTGGGGGTAGCATAAGAAACAAGAGACTTTTTCCAGGGCAAAAATATGGAAAATATCAAAAAGCCTTTGCTATATAGTGAGACAGTTCGCTTAAAATAAATTTTAATTACTGTGAATTTTTCCCATCTTTTTATTTGCTACAGTTCAATTTCTTTTAAAAATGCTCCTATGTTTCTTTTAAAACATTTTCTTATTAAAAATAAAATTATAACAAATAAACTTAATAGTTATACTTCTGCCATCTTTTTTATATATTTGAAAATATTAGAATAAAAGATTTGGAAAAGTTAACTTAAGGTAACAATTAATTCTCAATAAACCATTATTTCTATGTTGAGAAACTTTTCTGCATTAAGGGCAAAGGAAAAGAAGAAAACATATTGCAGAGGATATCCATATATATGAAACTAGCTAAATACCCGTGCTTTGCTTCGGAACTATGTGATTGGGCTTGATAAATCGACACTTACAGTTTGAAAATTAATGAGTAGTTACGCTCGGCCTCTCCTGTCCCCTTCTCTCCTCTGGCTTGCCCCACAGAATCCTCTCCTCTCCCATTCTTTCCCTCAGGCTTGCCCCACAGAAGCCTCCCCTATCCCCTTCTCTCCCTCAGGCTTGCGGCACAGAGGCGTCTCCTATCCTACCCCCTTCTCTCCCTCAGCTTGCTGCTGTGAAAGTAAAACTGAATCTGAAACTCCTCTCCTCTGCTTATGTTTTCTATTTGGAACAGATTTATTTTCAGGTAGGTAGGGGAAGTAGAATTCCTTAGCATCAGAGGGCTGAGCACCCAGAAGCCAAGAGAAACATATGTGGCAAATTTCAAGTTTGTAGGCCTTTAACAGATTAACAGAGTTGGAAGGGACCTTGTAGGTCATCTAGTCCAACCTCCTGCTCAAGCAGGAGACCCTACACCATTTCTGACAAATGGCAGTCCAAACTCTTCCTGAAAGTCTCAAGTGAAAGCTCCCACAACTTCCAAAGGCAAGCTGTTCCATTGGTTGATTGTTCTCACTGTCAGAAAGGCTTTACGGTTCTGGAGATTTCCTAATTATGGCATGAGTGTTTTTGCTTTTATGGATAGATAGCCATCTTCTCCATGGCAGAACATCAGAGGGTACTGGAGAGCGTCATAGGCATGGTGCGTCTCTCACTGATTCTCTGTTGTCTCTGCTGTGAAGAACAATATCTCTAGTCTCAAAATCCTGGCCAACAATGAGAACAACCACTTCTGTAGTCATGGGGGCATTGAAACGACCTCATTGCTCCTCCAGAAGGCTTCCTGTTGGCATTAATCACCACTTGGAAGTCCTTGTGGCCCTTAGGAACAGAATCAACAGCAGCCTTAAGTTCCAGAATATACTTGTTGTGTTCACGCAGCAACTTCTGCAGTTGGCTAACCAGTTGTGGATTAACGCTTGGGTAGATTCCACAACGGATGTCCCTCTCATTGTCATCATCACCAACAAAGTATATCTGTAGAAATGAAGGCTGCTGCTGAGGCCCTGCCATGATACTCCCTATCCTGTGGTAGACCTGCCCCTGCACTTTGAACATTGGCATAAAATTTTCCTCCTTCACCTCTCTGGCTCCAAAAGATGTCGTTTGGAAGCATCTATTGTACTTCCGGACAGCAGAAAGAAAGTGCTTTGCCATTGGATGCTGGTGGGTGAGAAGACTATGTAAGGGTTCGGGGGAGGGCTGAAGGGGAGGGAGGTGGACTTTACTGCCACTGCAGCACATCCCGGAACTCTCATCCTGCCACTTTAAAGCATGGCACCAGGCACAGGGTAACCGGGGTCCCAGATCAACAACCTTGTCCCTGGAGTAATCAAACTGAGGTTCATAATTAAAACCAGACAAATACTTATTAGTCCAAGGCATTGATCTCATTTGTGACTGATTAATGTAGGGGTTATTAGATGTATACTTTTTTACAGCCTGTCTACTGACTTGGGGATGAGTTTGAAGATATTTGTGTGCAGCTTTCCTTACTTGTGGTTTCCTAATCGCATCGGTAAATCTTTTCCTGTGTTTTTTGCCTTTTTTTCTCTTTAATTGATGTTACAGTAGAAGGAACAGATTCATATGAACTGAAGAGGAAAATAAGGGAAAAAAATCTGCCCCTGCCTACTAGCATCCATCAGTATTCATGTGGCTAGCGTTTTGTCAGTGTGTGAGAGAGTTGAGGGATGTTTGGAAACTCAAACAGTATTTGCTGTGTGAGCAAGGAGACAGGAAGGAACCTGGGCGTGGCTTAGCTCAACTGTTCTGTAGTAAAGGTGCTTGCTGCTGTGAAAGCAAAAGCGAAACTGAAACTCCTCTGCTTGTGTTTTGTATTTGGATCAGATTTCTTTTCAGGTGGGGAGGGGGAGTAGAACTCCTTAGCATCAGAGTGTGTTAATAATAATATAGGAAATACTAATGCTCTGATAGTCATTTCAAAAAATCCTTTCTTAATGAACACCTAGAAGCCAAGAGGAACATACGTGGCAAATTTAAAGTTTGTAGGCTTTACGGTTCTGGAGATTTCATGATTAATGTGTGAGTGGTTTTCGCTTTTACATATATAGATAACAAAATAATTTAATACATTTCTTGTTTCTTTTTTAAAAAAGCAAAAGCTTTCACTGCTACAAAATTGCCTTGTAATTTAGGAAGAAATGCATAACCTTGCTGATTTTTGCAATATTAGAAAATGGTCCTTCATGTGATTATCAGAATAAAGTAACCCTTCAAAAGCTCAAAACACTCAGCTTGTTTAATCAGCATCACAATGTTAGTGGGGCCTATGAAAATAAAGCACAGAGAGAAGCAACAGGTTGAAGGTTACCCAGAAAGTCAATGTTTAATTTAGTAAAAAGAATCATGTTTGAAATAGCCTTCTCAATTAAGCCATATTTCCCTTAATATCAATTACAAAAGTAAATTCCCCAAGCAATCATGGTGCTCAGGTTCTGGGTCATATTTGCTTTGAAACTCTCTGTCAGCCTTCAGCTCTCAATCATCGGTGGATGTTTTTTTCAGAGCATTTGAATCATTGGTTTCCTCTGACCTTGCCTGAACTCCACACAATGCATTAGTGGAAGAATGATACTTGAACATTAAATGTTTGAGTGATGCACAGCATCAGACACATCCATCTGATTAATCTCTAATCACAGCTAACTGCATCTGAGTCACCATACACCAATCACAGCATAGTCTACTTTCTGAATCATATTGAAATAATTAAGCTTAATTTACAATTTGGGGTTAGGAGCCATGTTACATTAAATAATTATATTTTAAAGGTTTATCTTTAAACACTTGCAGCAAACTGAATGGTGAAGAAGTGAATTCTTCATGACAATTGCTGGTTGGGTGACTGTGTGACAAATGCATTTGATCACAAGCTTGGTATAACAAGCTCTGTTCACATTAGTACCTTGTAGACATTTTTATGCATATTTTTTTATCTAATCTTTCTAATATCATTCAACTGATGAAATATTTTCTTTATTTTTTATTTAAAGTTGAAAAGAATTAAAATGAAATTGAACATATTTTCCTTTTATTATTTAATTACGAGGCAATAGAATTAGGCATGAATATTCTAGGGTTCATTATAATTATCTCTATGTTGCTCTCCATCTTCCTTGCTTTCCATTCACTTCAAAACATAACAAAGGAATATATCCCCTGGGGGTATTTTCTGATTGGACATGGTATGCAGCTAGAGTGGTCTCAGAGTGGGATAGAAATATAATAAAAAACAAGACAGACAGTATCACTTTATTGCCAACAATAATGAGATAAAAGACACCATAAATAGAAATTCAGAGGAAATTCTCAGGCACAGTGAGATTAGGAAGAAAGCAGAAGCCTATTTCACAAAAGGGTTTTTTTTTTAATTCATTAGGCAGATTTCAACATGTTGTCAATTCTGTTATTGGAAAATAGTAAGAATGACGAGCACATGAAGCTTTGTATGCCTGTCTTCCCATTTTTTTTTTCAGAACAGTCTAGAGAAAATGTTAGCCTTTGAAGTCCAGGATTTTAAAATTCTACCATTTTGCCAAATTTAGGCCATAAAATAAGATAGGTTCAGTTGAGCACTATTGAAGATTCTGCCTAAAACATTCTGTGGTGTTTGAAAAAGGAACTTATTTTTTGTTTTCCTACAGTAAATTGGATCCTTAACCCACAAGAATGAAATTCCTTTAATATGCAGACCAGGGTTTGAATGCCAGCTGGTACCTACCTTACCCTAGGGGTCCTTAGTCAAAGACTCCAAACATTATATTATTAATAATAACAGAGTTGGAAGGGACCTTGGAGGTCTTCTAGTCCAACCCCCTGCTTAGGCAGGAAACCCTACACCACTTCAGACAAATGGTTATCCAACACCTTCTTAAAAACTTCCAGTGTTGGAGCATTCACAACTTCTGGAGGCAAGCTGTTCCACTGATTAATTGTTCTAACTGTCAGGAAATTTCTCCTTAGTTCTAAGTTGCTTCACTCCTTGTTTAGTTTCCACCCATTGCTTCTTGTCCTACCCCCAGGTGCCTTGGAGAATAGTTTGACTCCCTCTTCTTTGTGACAACCCCTGAGATATTGGAACACTGCTATCATGTCACCCCTGGTCCTTCTTTTCATTAAATTAGACATACCCAGTTCCTGCGACCTTCTTCATATGTTTTAGCCTCCAGTCCCCTAATCATTTTTGTTGCTCTTCTCTGCACTCTTTCTAGAGTCTCAACATTGTACCAGCCTACCTCACATATAGAATAACAAGAACTGAGATAGTCATGCTGGCTTGGATATTACCTAGATTAACAATCTCTGTGCCATATTGGGGAACCAGTACAATTGAACAAATGGGGTACTGGAACAAACCACATGTAGATGTGACAAGGGAACCTGGAACTGAGGGAATGGTTTTATAACAGTACACCTAATGAGAGGGAAAATATGGATATATGAGGAAACTATGGATGGACAGAAGACCTTCATCCACTCTAGTCAAGAAACAGCTAGGTATCCAGTACTTCAACATAGTGAAAAGGAAACTGTTTTCACAACTTGAGATAGACAAACTACACATCCTGGACTCAAAAAGACCTAGAAGAAAAACTGGATGTGCATCCAATATCTGAAGCTGGAATGTCACTACCACCCCCTCTATTACAGAGCATAGCAACTGAGGTATAAGATCATAGATAACTAGCAACACTCAACACTTGAAACTAATTACAAAGACTCAGTGGAGAAGTATTATCTGGTAGTATGCTAAAAGATGCCAGTAGAGTCTTCATGACAATCTCTACTATAACTCAATGAATTGGTATATGCTACATCCCAGCGGTGAAATGCTCCCGGTTCGCTTTTACCTGTCTGTCGTCGGAGAGCCGATTGCGCAGGTAGAGTGGCGCTCTGCCCACCTGCCGGGACACTGCCATTTGAGTTCTTTTACCCTCTGCACATGCACAAAGCATTCTGTGCATGCGCAGAGTGATGAAGTGAGAATTAATCTCACAGAGGAGAAATAGATCTTTCTCCTGGAATTCAAACATTTAGAAATAAAGCCAAAGTTTAAAAGTCTAATGAAAATATTTATTTTGGTACAAAAACAATAAATTCTGATTGTTTACATCTCTGCTATAAAATGCGACTTTCTCAGTCGAGAGCCAAGTCAAGAAGGGGAGAATGGAGATTTAGGAATGCACACATGCGTACAAGAATATTATATCACGTGGTAGGAATGTACCATTATAATAGATAGGGATGCAGCTCCCTGCATAAACATACAACTGACAATAATCACACCATGACACAGAGGGTAAAACAACTCAAATGGCGGTGTCCCGACTACCTGCACAATCGGCTCTCTGACGACAGACAGGTAAAAGCGAACCGGAAGCATTTCACCCCTGCTACATCCACTGGAGATTCTTCGCTATACAGAATAGAATAAAATAACAGAGTTGGAAGGGACCTTGGAGATCTTCTAGTCCAACCCACTGCTTAGACAGGAAACTCTATACCATTTCAGATATGATTAAGAAGAACAGTACGCACCACCACCATCACTACCCCTCAGAAAATGAGGTTGAATGCTAAGATCAAGGCAACTTGGAGAAAAGCACATCAGTTGGCAGAACTACAGAATGGTATGGGATTAAATATGTCTACTGAAAAAAATACAAGAGTTTGATTCCTTCTGAAGCCCTGGAGACTGCTAAACAAAGGCTCACAGCACTGGTTACCAGCCTAAGAAAATACACTAGAAAAAAAGATTAATGCTGTCTTCTCAAAAGAATCAAGTTTGCTCCTAACTGCAATGCAATAACACAGTAACAGCAGAGCTGTCAAAACTGACCATCAAAGTAAGCAGAAGGTTAGAAATAAGACATGTAAATAGAGATAATCTATAGAAATAAGATATAGATATAAATAAGAGAACAATATAAAAAAAATCTAGAAACAAATATCCTCATTTTTTGAAAAAAGAAATGTATATGTTTGTGTAGTAAATCAGTCCTTCAATAAGGGAGAAAAGAAATCAAAATTTATTTTCTGTACTCTATATTATCCCCAGGAAACATCATGATAGTACTGCAATGATTGAAGTACTAGACCTGTACTCAGGAGTGAAATTCAAAAATTTTCTCTACCGGTTCTGTGGGCGTGGCAGGGGAAGGATATTGCAAAATCCCCATTCCTACCCCACTCTGGGGCTAGCCAGAGGTGGTATTTGCCAGTTCTCCGAACTATTCAAAATTTCTGCTACCAGTTCTCCAGAACCTGTCAGAACCTGCTGAATTTCATCCTTGCCTGTACTGGAAGCATCCATATTCAAGATCACACTCAATCATAGAGATCTTAGACCATGAGCTCACAGAATTGTTGTTTTGTGGATGAAATACAGTGAACTCACCATGCATGCCAACTTGAAGAAGTCTCAGATGAATGATAGGATATAAATAATAATAGATAGAATATTTGGTAACAGTAGATACAGAACAAGGATGGTCTAGCTGTAGCAGCAATATCCCATCCTTTTGCACTGCTCTTTTTAAAAAGACTATATTCACATTACATTAATTCTGCAGTTTTAACTACAGTTTGTTAGATAAGCAATAATCTAATCCGAGGTAGCGCAGCAGTTAGAGGCAGTACTGCAGGCCACTTTAGCTGACTGTGATCCGCAGGTCAGCAGTTCAAATCTCACCAGCTCAAGGTTGACTCAGCCTTCCATCTTTCCAAGGTAGTTAAATGAGGACCCAGATTGTTGGGGGCAATATAAATATACATTGCTTACTGGTGTAAACGGCTTAGAGAGTGCTTGCACTGTGAGGCGGTATATAAATCTCATAAATAAATTAAATAAATAAATAATGGCATGGATTACACATAATGCTAAGCCAAAGCTAATGTTCGTCCATTATGTTAAGGAAGATACAAATAAAACAGATAAAAGTATCACATTATGAATAATTTTGTTCTATGAATTGGGTAAAACAACTGCATATTGTATTGCATGTATACAAATGAGAACCCAGCAACTTGTAATAAACGATAACAAAGCAAATAAACCAATTGTTTCTACCTATCTTACCTTATCTGGCAAGAAGAACGTGCTCTGTATACTACCAGCTAGGGAATGTTGACATTTTATTGTGAGAATAGCCCCTATGATATCTGCATGCACAGATAATGTTTTTTAAAAAACATATTTGGGATACCCCAATAGGACATCTACTTAAAGTTTTTTTCACCTTTTGAACTCTTGGCTTGAGAGAGATTGAGGCCTACAGCACTTATGCCTAATTGGACCATTTGTGTTTTATACCTCAGTTAGGACTTTGATTATTAACTATGCATCAGTGAGCTGCACAGGTAAATAACTATCAGCCCACACCCTCTTTTCCTTGCCTGGAAAGACTGGGTGATGTATTTGGCTGGCTCACTGATGTAACACTAAAATGGCTGATGAATTGTATTTTGAACATGATCTATTGCTAATACATTGACAATACATTGTCAAAGATTTAGAAATGGAGAAAGGAACCCAGGACCTTTAAAAAATATTTAATAGTAACCCAATCCTGGTCTGGCTTTAGACTAAAGCCAGATAGTCAGTAATCTAGGTTACCAAAGTTTAGGGCAGTGTTTCCCAACCTTGGCAACTTGAAGATGTCTGGATTTCAACTCCCAGAATTCCCCAGCCAGCGAATGCTGGCTGGGGAATTCTGGGAGTTGAAGTCCAGACATCTTCAAGTTGTCAAGGTTGGGAAACACTGGTTTAGGGGATACTAATGCTGCTCGCTTTCCCAAAACAAAAATACAAATCCAAACCTTTATATCAGTGGAAGATGGTACTATTGGTCAATGATACTTAGGGGTACATATAATCTTGTGGCAGCATTCCCCTTGTCACTGGTTGATACAAGCACATACATAATAATAAATTATTCATTTTAAAAGCATAAAGTATAGAATATTCATATTAAAATACAGCATATGATCTTTGTTGTAGTAAAGGATTCATTTTGCCTGTATTTTACATATCTGCATCCAAATTTGGCTTAAATTAAGTCATACATCTGGAACTAAATGTGATATTTCCCAATTCACTATACACAATGCCAGATTAGTAAAAGGAAATGAGATCTGTGTCAGGTGCAAGGAACCAGAATGACACAGGTAGTTAATCAGAAAGGTAGATTTATTGCTGCTTGCCTATTTACAGAAATCTCAGCAAACTAAGGCACTCACTAGAAAAACTATTAGATAAATACTGCAGGTTTAGCAATTTCAAATTAGCCAGTCTTTTAACACCTCCCCTTATTTCAGGTTCAAATTCCACTACTTCTGAGAAGTACAGCAATTATTTACAATATTTTTGGGGGCATGCCATATTCCAAACGATAAGGAATATTAAGAAATCCTTAAGATTAAATACTACAGTAGCTGTTTTAACATCCTAATGACATGATAGTGAGGAGGGAACTAAGCAAACCTCCAGGGCTAAAGAAACAAACAAAAATGCTTGCTCCTTAATCCTGATCTTTTTACCCTTACTTTGGGAGGAAGGACTTTTTACTGGGCTATCTTCTCAAAGAAAAAAGTTTCACAGCTCATTAAAGTTCAGTAACACATCTCCCTCTTTGGGAATTTTCAGACTGGCTTGATGGCCATCTGCCAGGTTTTTTTTAGTGGATATTTGCACTGAGTTTAACTAGATGGCTAAGAGCAATTAACATTTTATGATTTTATATTTTTTTCAGAAAAATATAACAATTTTTAGCAAATGCAAAGAGTGGCTAAGACAAGAATTTATAGTAAGAAAGTATGTAGGCCAAAGCTAATTAGATTTAGTTCTCTGATTATTTAAATATGCAAATATATTGGAAACATTTATATGATTTGACTAATAAAACTTCTATGATTAAGGCATGGTAGACTAAATAAATTGTGAATTGCAGTGATATTTACTATGTAACTTGATTACAAAATCATCCAACACAACTAAGAAGTTGAAAGTAACATTTGTTTTCTGAAGGAAATTAAAACCTAGAATCTATAAAAATGTGAGGTGTCAAGAATTAGGACCATTTGTAAGGTTGCAGCATAGAAGACTTATGCAAGCCTATACATCAGAATCTGACCAACTAAAGTGCAATATTAATTGGTGCCAGATAAGGCTCAAAAGAATTCAGGAGGGTTGGACTTAGAGTGTTTATAGCAGGGGTGTCAAACTCGTGGCCTGCTGGCCAGATGTGTCACACACTGGCCACGCCCACTCCCAATTTAACAAAGAGGGGGAAAGTCACAATACGTCATGTGACGATGCGCATTTGGCACCGCTGGCTTATGGGAACACAGTAACTCTAACTTGATGGCATGCTAAACTTTGCTCCTCATTTCTGCCTGCTGTTCTACATAAAATTGATAAAAATTGTTTAACTTTCATTTAGTTTCTCATGATTTATATTCTAATTCAAGCTAATGTTCTTTCTATGTATATCAAGTAGACAATATATCCATTTTCTTAATGTATTTTAAAGGCCTATTAACCTGACCTTTACTGATTGTATGTGCCAACATTCTTGGCATGTATGGAATGGTCAATGAATCAATCTGTTTATATAATTATTATCAACCAAGGGCTTATGTTAGCAAAAATGAGCTCTTGATTTATTTCTATAAAAATCTAGCTAATTATTTCATATAAGACTTGGTTAACTATATATTTCCAATAAAAATTGCAGTCTAGTTGTTTATAGACCATATCTGATTTATTTTCAGTCAATTGTTCCATATTCTGTGCATTTGATCTAATTTCATAAGACCTCTACAACAAAATACTATTAATTACCCTATTACCAGGGATGAAATCCTACCAGTTCGCTCTTACCTGTTGGTTGCCACAGAGCCTTTGGAGCTGGTGGCGTTCGTGGCATGGGGCTGGCTGCCCCTGCTCGCTTCCCCGCCCGCCTGGATGCCGCCATTTGCGTTCTTTTGCCCTCTGCACATGCGCAAAGCATTCTGCATGCGCAGAGGGCAAAAGAACGCAAATGGTGGCATCCAGGCGGGCAGGGGAAGCAGGCAGGGGCAGCCCCGCACCGCGAACGCCACCAGCTCCAAAGGCTATGCGGCGACCAACAGGTAAGAGCAAACCGGGAGGATTTCACCCCTGCCTATTACCCTTCTACATCAATCTCTAACATGTTTTGAGAAAATAGTTACTCTATTTAGGACAAGTTTACTAGCAATACAAATATAAAGATTTCATCTTGAAAACCAAAATCAACATAGTTTCTTGCATCACTAGTTTTGTAAACAATTATCTTTAATTTCTTTGGCCACCAACAATGGTTTCTACATTAAGCAAATATCCACAATCTATTTTATTTGTTTCCGCATAGTCTCTACTAAACATTAACTAGATCAGTAGTGGGTTTTAAAATCCGTTGCTACCGGTTCGCACGCCGGACCGAACCGGGAGCAACCCACCGCTGAACTAGATACACATTAGATCTGTGGTAATGGGAAATTCTTATAACATTGACCTAAGCAAACTATTGACTTAAGCAAACAATTGACCTGATCAAACTCATATTTTGTACTTCTTGTATTTTCAAAAATACAGTTGTAACAGTATCCTAAAAAAGATTTTCTCACAATAGTATTTTTTTTCTTTTCAGAATACTTATAGAATCTTACTTAACTTTAAATTCCAAAAGTTCAGAGGAATTGGCTATGTCACTGTAAGCTTTTGACCCTTGGTTGTAAGAATGATTATAATTTCACAATGCTGTCCCCCCTCTCCACATGGGTGTAATGAACTCCTGCCAATAACTTTCCTGCTGAGGGCAAAAATAAAATAGCAAAACATAAATACATTCAAAAAATATATGTCAAAACAGAAACCTTGCCTATAAGTAATAAATGAGTGTGCTACAATCCATCAGAGTAATAAATCAGTGTTTTGCAGCACAGAATGTGAAGTTTGTATGGAGAAAGAGCAACAAAAGTATTTAGAATGTAAATTCTATATTCTTTACCAACTATTTTCCCTCCGAAGAGAGCACCCAAAGGAAAATTAGCATTTTATTATTTTATACAATTTCAACTGTATGTAACTACATTAAGATATATACATTTATTAATTACTGCCTTTTCTTAGTATTTGGATGATGAATTTCCTCAGAGCTCCTATAGGGAAAAAATTGTCATAGAACCCATGACAACGATAATCAATATTATCATAAAAACTGTTCTATGACAGCTTGAGATGGTTGATATATAAACTGAAACTCTATACTCAGAGCAAACAACTCCATTCTTCTGACATAAAGATGGTAGCAGACAGTCCAAGATAGACCAAGTCAATTTAGGCACCCATGTACCTTAGTCCTGTTGATCACACCTGGTAGTTTCATAACAAGGTTTCAAACAGGACTATTTTCACCCCTACATGAAGATAACCTCTGATGTAAAGCTTGTGTTATAGAGTCAGTTTTTGCTGCGGAGGGGAGGAGAGAGAGAGAGGGAGGGAGGGAAGGAGAGGGAGAGGGAGAGAGATAGAGACAGAGACATTTGAATGGAATGGAATGGAATGGAATGGAATGGAATGGAATGGAATGGAATGGAAATTTACAGTATATGGCCACATAGGATTTGGTATACAAGGAATTTATGTATGGTATAAAAGCATTCAATATACATGTAAAACTCAGTGTACATGCAAAAGGTTGCTATCAAGCTATTTTAAAATCTGTCATGCTTTATTTATATGGGATGGTTGACAAATGCACAAAATAGTGTAGAATCCTCTCAGTAGAATTGTTTCCTTCAGCAGGACTGAAATCTATATTATAAGGGAAGTTGAATTAGAATTAGGATTATAACAGGCCAAAGAATTATCTTTACCTTTCTACTCATTTCGTTTCAACCTAGCTTGAGAGTGATGCCTCCAGTTGAAATTTATTTATTTATAGGTCTTCATTAACTAGTTATAGGAATAACAATATATTAAATCTTGTTATTATATGTGTGTAAAAGTTGTGTAATCTAAAGTGAAATGTTAAGTTTCTAGCATCTTTACAATTTGTAGCATCTTTATAAATTCTACATGCCAAGATTTTCATACCCAAAGACTGATTTTGCTTCCTTCCATAAAGGTAGGTGTTCTCATATTAGTAGTAGTTCTTGACTTATGACTGGTTTCTTAGCAAATTTATAACAGACCCTCCCAAAAGGTACTTATAATCTGATTCCAAAGTTCCATTGGTGGCCTATACAGTCATATGACCACATTTCAGGCACTTGGCAATAGTCCCCCATTTATGGCATTTGCAGCATCCCGTGGTCATATTTGTACAATTTATGATTTTTTTTGCCCAAAATTGGTGTTTATTTTGGGTTTTCAGCAAACAAACCCCATAGCAAACAATGAGTTTGCTTAGCAATCAGGAGTTCATTTCATGTTTCTCTTAAACATCACCACAAAAAAAGGGTTTTAAAATTTGGTCAGTCATGTGATGACTTGCTTTATGACCATCACAATTTGCAACCTTAATGGGCATGCTCCATTACAATCATAAGTTCAGAACTATCTGTATAACTTTTCAATTAATGAAGCAGTGGTGAAACAAGATATAGAGCATGATAATGAAATGGAAACTATACATGCTCATTAGGAAATAGAAGGGGCGCTATACTTACCTGATATGCTTCTTCTCGTAGGGTGGAACTATCATCCAGGATGGGTAATGACCTCGCCCAATCAGATAGGACTGAGTCTGCTAATTAAAATATTGGGGGCACTTCTGCCTCACCAGCCCAGTTATGATGAAGACTGAAGGAAGAAAACAGACTTGACATGGCAACATAAACCAAGGAATCAGCACAGTCCATACCTAGGTAAAGGTTGTTTTTTTTAATTTGTAAAGTAGAACAGAAGTTGCAAGAAAAAACAGTACGGAAAACCGGCTATAGGCAAGAAGTGTCCCCATGTTCCCAATGCATAAATCAACATCAAATTTGAACAATTAACCAGGGAGGGACTGGATGATAGTTCCACCCTACAAGAACGAGCGTATCAGGTAAGTACAACGCCCCTTCTTCATAGTGGGTGGAACTATCATCCAGGATGGGACATACCTAAGCCGTGTGTCCTAGGGAGGGAAGAACTGGAACCCCTCAACTGTTGGCAAGGGACACAGATTGCAGAACCTGGCGGCCAAAAGAAGCCTCTGCAGAGGCAAACTGATCAATTTTATAATGCTGCACAAACTGCAGAGGAGAAGCCCATGCCGTCGCGCAGCATACCTCCTCCAGGGAAGCCTGGGTTTGCCAGGTGGCTGACGTGCCCCCAATATTTTAATTAGCAGACTCAGTCCTATCTGATTGGGCAAAGTCATTACCCATCCTGGATGATAGTTCCACCCACTATGGAAAATTACTAAATCTCAAATGTATACTTTCATTGGATTGTTTGTATAATATGATTGCATAATGATTATAAACCATTTTAAAAGTTCTAGAATGATACTTAGAGGAAACAGCTCTTTTTTTATAAATACTTTTAAAAAAATAAAATTGAATGGAATCCTTTTTTATAAAAATAAAAATATAGAAATGCATTCCTTAATTTCATTGTTTATTTACTATTCAATACTTTCCAGCACAAGTAAAGTTAATGTACTAATGCCTCAAACCAAGTTTCCTGCTAGGAGATATTATCTAGGAAGATGCCAAATGTTCAAAAAGTAACAGTGTTGAGAAAAGGTGTCCTTTGTGACATATGAAAGGTAGCAAAATTCACAATGCATTTGAATGAGGCAAATCCATAGTCTCTTAACTTGCAAACACTGCACTTTAGCAAATTATTCTTTGCCAGCAGGGATGCACTATAAAAAGGATTTTTTTACTGATCCCCCCCCCAAGGTTACTAGTAGCTTTACTTGTACTAAATGGATTTTAAGCATTTTCAATAACAAGAATTACACATTATTTTATGAATTTTGATTGGCCTAATAAAGATATTATCCACCTATGGTTTATAGATTTTATCCTCTGAAGTAAGTAAGTATGTACGTATGTGTGTCTGTGTATAAGAGTGTGTGTGTGTGTGTGTGTGTACACTCACACTCACACTCACACACACACACACACACACACACACACACACACACACACACACACTCACTCCACTTGCTTCTTGAAAAAGCACCTTTGGGATAACCATGACCTGAGAATCGCCATAGACGTATACACATACATGCACATGTAAAATGCATACATATGCAACATAGCAACACACACAAACTATGTATGTATGTATGTATGTATGTATGTATGTATGTATGTATGTATGTATGTATGTATAAAATGTGCAGCAGCAGGGATCACTTTAATTGAAGATGCAAAATGCTCAAAAGGTCTCTGAAACATGGGGAAAAGAAAATTAAACTGGGGAGGAGGAAAACTGTTTTTTTTTCAGTTTAGACTATATGTTTGAAATCAGAGATTAGAGAGAGTGAAGTCATTGGAAAAGACTGGGTAATGGATGTTTTTCAAGGAATCTTCAATGAAGTTGGTTGGATTCAGAGCTACAACCAGTATCAGTCTGTACAAAACTGAAATTGTTTCTGTCAAAAATATAACACATGAAAAGGAAGTGCCAGACTTTGGTATACAGTCCAAGGATTTATTTGAATTAGCTGGTAGATATTGATAAACCTGAGAGGAAGTCAAAATTATTTTTTACTAAAAATTATTTTTAGTAAAATAATTGCTGCTTTGGGGTCCAGCCATTTAGCAATTGTTTTTAATTACAAGTCTTTGTTCAAGTGCACTAAAGCAGCAAGATACTTTTCTTTCTCTTGAATTGGTTTCATTGTTTGGGCAAGCCCTTCAATTTTTGATATCTTTGTTCTTTTTCAGCCATCATGCTATATGTATTAGTAGTTCACTTTCAAAAGGACCAAGCAATATTTTACTTGTCTATTTTCAAGACAAAGATAAGGTAGAAGAAGCAGGATTTTGAAATGTGTGAGCTAATGTAGAATTACTTAGAAAATAATTTTGAACCCTAAAACCCTAAAAGGATAATTCCAATAGTTCCCAAATAGGTCCTCATTTTAAAAAAGTTTTAATGGTATTGCTGGATTGTTGAAGAATAAATGAATCATTTTTGGCCAATTGTAGTGGGGAGCCAATTAATATGAATAAAGTCAATGGCATGAGACTGGCAATGAGGTAGCTGCCTTGGGTACAAACAAACTGATACTCTGGAAGTCCATTATCCAACATTAATACTGGTAATAAGAAAAGCCAGAACAAATTGTGTTAATATATTAGGGCAGAATCCTTTTTATTATTTAGGCTTAAAAGAACATAAAATTTGCTATTTATTTATTTATTTATTTATTTATTTATTTATTTATTTATTTATTTATTTATTTATTTATTTATTTATTTGCTTATTACTTAATGCGCTATCTGACATAAAAGCTTGTTGGAAGTTATTTGCTTTCTGTATTTTTGAAGAGAATCCTGAATGGGGGGTCATCAGTTCACCTTTTTTTTTTTTTTTTTTTTTACAGATTTACCGTATTTTTCGGAGTATAAGACGCACCAAAGTATAAGAAGCACCTTAGTTTTGGGGGAGGAAAACAAGGGAAAAAGGCCTCTGCCTCCAAGCAATTTGCCAAACAGCAAACAGCACAGATGATATACGCTGTTTGCTGTGTATTTCTGTGCATGTGTGCCTGACCCATAGAAATAGCAAAGAATTGGAGAAATGTACATTATGGCAGTATATTAATCCTAGAAAGTTTTCTTAAATGTAATCACACTAACGCTTCCCAATTATTTAAATAGATCTACTCCAAGGTAACTAAACTATAATACTAAACAGAACACTGTTACATTTCAGACTATACTTGTACAGAGCTGTTAAAATTAATTAAAATTTCTGGAAGTATACATTATTCTCTATTATTTAAAAGAAGATACAATAGCACTGGGCCTCTTCAGAGCAAGCATTTATTTTAAAAAGCTTCTTTATTTTGTTAAGTTGTCTAGATTTACAGGGATCTCCAATCTTGGCAACTTTAAGACTTGTGGACTTCAACTTCCAAAATTCCACAGCCAGCAAAGCTAAGAAAGCTGGCTGTTGAATTCTGGGAGTTGAAGTCTACAAGTCTTAAAGTTGTCAAGTCTTAAAGTTGTCAAGGTTCTAGAACAATAATAAAGCAGTCTTTAAAAAATAAGTCTAATAATTTGAACATTCTACAGACATTTATAGTTATTCACTTACCCCTTTCATCCAGTTCAGCAAAAAATAAAAATCTGCCTGTCTCTCCCAGCTATTTGCATCTTTGTAGTTAGTTTCACTTTCATTTTCCCATGTGGCAAACCTAATCAGCTGTAGATCGGGAAACTGCTACTGATTTGCTTGGCTTTACAGACTCTTCCCTCTTTCCTGCAAGCAGGTAAATTGCTGGAAAACAGAGGCCAAAGGGTGGGGGTGGCTGGGTGGGTGGGGCTGCATTCGGTGTATAAGATGCACCCAAGTTTTCACCCTCTTTTGGGGGGTAAAAAGGTTCATCTTATAATCCAAAAAATATGGTAGTTGTTAATTGTGCAAACAAGGCTATTACAATATGAGCAGTTAAGAGGCAAAATGTTGCAAAATAGTGTTGCCAAAAAAGCTCAAAATTATTTAGTTTATCAGCTGTAACATCATTAGAAGCATAAGCACAAATACTTTAGAATGGACACCACCAGAGGCAATATTTTCTTGGAAATCATCATTTCACAAAAGTCTGCCATCTTCATTAGGACAAGGAGAGTTTGGCATTTCTTCTGATTGTTGGTAGAACACGTTGAATTTCTTTCCTGGATTCCAGGTCATTAAGACCTCAGTAGAAATTTCAGGTGAAGAACTCATTAATCTATAGTTATTTTTCTACCTCAGCCAATTTCAAAGTTCCAAGGCTAATTCTACATCTCTCTTACCCGTAGTGCCAGGTGCTTTCAAATTGCAGGTTGGGAGTTTAAAATCATAAACATAAAATATTAAGATAAGAGAAAATAAAATCATATAAAGTGTGCTTACAAAAAGAAAAACAATAGTAGAAGCTGAAGAGAATAAAAGTTTCAAAGCTATAAAGATGCTATTAGGCCAGCAGCATTTTGAGGGGGGGGGGGAAATCAAGGCTAAATTCCACTAAACACATTGCAGCTATTTAATGAAAAGAAACTTTCACTCTAATGCTAAATCCATTGGTAACAGGACACACTATTGTTAAGGAAAGTGAATTATAGCCTTTGCTTTCAACATATGCATTCTCTAAATGAAAAGAAGGGATTGCATATCTTCCTATGAGAACAAAACAGTATGGAAGTAAGTTATGATGTTATGGTATTCAGGGCACTATATCAGATTTGCTTTGTCTGAAAATGAATTGGATAGATTAGTATACATAATAGCTACTGATAGATTTATCCTACATGAATAGTACACTAAGATAGAGCACACACAGTTCTTCCTCTGGTGTATAATAAAGGCTTATTAAGGAAATGCAACTAATTTGTTATTAACCTATTACTCAAGAGTACCAGAATAGGTACACTTAAGGAAATTTGTAAATAATATAAAATAACTCTGTCCCTTAGAGAGGAGAACTTCTAGGTTACCTTACACATCTCGCTGAATTATTGAACATGCGGCGTGATGGTGTTTCCTTTTAAAAATATCAGTGCTGTTTTGTATGTATTTGAAACATTCAATTAAATAAACAAAGGCACTTGGACATGGGTTCAAAGAATATGAGTGAATTTGGTAACAATAGCATCATAAGATTTGATATAGCAGATTTTGTCCATCTTCATCAGTTTTTCATTTCCCTTTTAACTCTCAAGACAGACCAATAATTATTTTCATTGCCAGAAATCTATAGCAGTTATTTATCTTGCTCCTGATTTTTATGTCCAAGACTGGCTGTTTTCCCTGAGGGCAGTTTTGAGATGTGTTATATAGCTGTCCCTCTTCTGTTAACTTATAGTTATTGCTGTTTTCCTTCATCATATCTCTATCTTATTAATTTTTGATCACATTTTTATAGTATCAAGGTATACAGAGATAAAATCAAGGAAAAATATTCTTAATCAGTACCAGAAGTTAGGAAATCAAAAAATTCCCTTTAATCCTTAGGGAAAAAAAATCAGTAGTTCTTCTGTTAAGAGCCATGGTGGTGCAGTGGTTAGAATGCAGTACTTCTACTAACTGCCAGCTGCCTGAAGTTCGGCAGTTCAATTCTCACTAGCTCAAGGTTGACTCAGCCTTCCATCCTTTCAGTGAAATGAACAATCTATTGCAGCGGTTCCCAACCTGGGGGTCGGGACCCCTTTGGGGGTCGAACGACCATTTCCCAGGGGTCGCCTGGCATCCTCAGTTCCCCCCCCCCACTGCCACAAGCCTGGCTATATCGGCTCAACTCGCCCGAGCCCTCTGATTGGAGAGAGAGGGAAAGAAAGAAAAAGAAAGGAAGGAAGAAGAGGAAGGTTGAGAGGAAGGAAGGAAGAGAAAAAAGTGAGAGGGAAAGAAAGAAAGAAAGAAAGAAAGAAACTGTTGAAAGAAGAGCCTTGCAAATTAAAATTGTTGTCTTTGCAGGGGTTTTGGAAAGGGTGGGTGAGCATGGGGGAGGAAGCAATATGGGGCTGTTTTAAGAAGAAAGAGCTTAAAAGAGGAAATTGGCTTTGGGGAGCCTGGCAATATTTTTGGACCAATCATGGGGTTTTTTGCCCCCTGTTTGCCTCCTGAAACTTTGGAGTCCTGGGAGAAAGCTACTAAACAGGGATTACTTTGCTGGAAGCTTATCTGATTTCTAGTTTTTCGACACTGCAGGCCACAATTTCTCAACCTCAACAACTTGAATATACCTGGACTTCAACTCCCAAAATTCCCTAGCCAGCTTTGCTTTGAATTCTGGGAGTTGAAGTCCAGGCACCTTAAAAGTTGCTGAGATTGAGAAATATTGCTGTACACTTGTTGGTTATCAAGTCTAAATACAGAAGTAGACTTGTTGTGGATATGATATTCCTTGTGCTCTTGCAAAGACTGGCCCGAGAATTTCTGATCTGGCATAATTACATATTGTTTTTGTGATTAATCGCTATGCTTTAATTATGTTCAATTTGTAACAATGAAAATACATCCTGCATATTAGATATTTACATTACAATTCATAACAGTAGCAAAATTACAGTTATGAAGTAGCAACGAAAATAATTTCATGGTTGGGGGTCACCACAACATGAGGAACTATATTAAGGGGTCACGGCATTAGAAAGGTTGGGAACCACTGATCTATTGGAAGGAGTATGCTGACTCTGTTAACTGCTTAGAGAGGGGCTGTAAAGCACTGTGAAGCCATATATAAGTTTAAGTGATATTGCTATACAGGAGGAATAATTTGGGTCAAAGTGTTTTGATAGCCATGTTACGTCAAGCAGTGATGATGGCATCAAGGTAATAATTGAAAAAAAATGGAAAGAAATACAGTAAGGTGACTTTAGAAAAATATGTTATAAATCAAATAATTCTAAATACTTTGATAATATTCCTTAATTTTTTTTAACCATTTTAGGGAAAGCTAATTTAAATATGACAAACAATAGATATCAACATCCATTGATGGAAATCAGATATCTTCTTTCTTGATGTAAGATTTTAACATTGGGGTACAGCTAACATTGGGATACAGAAGGACACACACACACACACACACACACACACACACACACACACACACACACAATATTGTGGTAATATATATAAAATTTATAGAAGTGTATATAAGATGACTTTAAATAGCCATACTGAGTTCATTAGAGCCTTCCTTTGGTATGCAGAAGGAGGCAACTGTGTACAGATGTGTGCTACTAACCATAGTTATAAAAAATGCATCATAGAAACCACAATATACTATACTTGTATCCAGATGTTGGAAATAAATATATAAAGCATGGGATTTGAATGCTACATTTCATCATTTGCCTCCTCTCATGTCCTCACAGTCCCCAATCTAAACCACAAGTTATGTATTCCTGGAAGTGCTGATTTTTTTTCTTTATCCCTGTTCTATTGGTTGGAAAACCCATGGTCCTGAATTAGCAACCTGTCTTCTTGTAAACACTAAAGTGTTTTAGTCTATTAAGGAATATGACTCTGCTATAACACTGTTTACTTCATCATTCCCTAGGACATTCACATCACATTAGGATTAATATGGCAACTTTTTTTTTTTTTGTAAAATTAATTCTCTTCTAAACTCTATTTAAATTTGAATGGGAGCAGGTTAGATATTCTTAGACACGTTATTCTTAGACATATTAAGGCACCCATAAAAGTTATCTGAAAAAAAGGCAAGCAATAATCAGCAAGTTCTTCTGTAAGATTTGGGCCATTGATTACAATATAAATGATCCATTTGTTCTTTGGAAAAAGACTTTTGTTGTATTAATGCAAGTATTAATCTATAACCAATTTCTTTTGTCTTCTGCTTGATTTCCCCCAAAGAAACACAATTCATAAAGTTTATAACCTTTCTTCAAATATCTGAAAGTATGGCACAATGCAATTTGAAAATTCATCCCTATTAAACACTAAGGCCATAATTATATTCTCTCTCTCTCTCTCTCTCTCTCTCTCTCTCTCTCTCTCTCTCTCTCTCTCTCTCTCTCTCTCTCTCTCTCTCTCTCTCTCTCTCTCTCTCTCCTCCCTCCCTCCCTCCCTCCCTCCCTCCTCTATGTGTGGTAGATAGATAGTTTGTAAAAATGAAGCTTTCGTTTTAAGAAAGGTTCACAAATAAATGTATTGCTTAAGTGGACCTGTTAATGCATTGAACCTGCAGGCCTGCAGCTGTATTAAAAGATATAAACACATTAAAATGAGCCATGTTTTCACTTCCCACATTCATCTGCTATTCCCCTAATACAAGGAGAAAAAAACCACCCTTCTTTCATGAATATTTTGTTCACATTCATCTATTACATATTTTATTTTTTCCCCTCAGAAATATGGTACTATGTTATGCCCACTGAAATTCTTTCAGTTATAAAACTATACCTTCACAACTGCTGGAACAAAGAGATAATTTTAGATACCTATCCAAAGAATTTTAATTTCAAAATGTTCACATATTTCAAATTAGATTTGCTTTGCCTTTTCATGTAAGTTTACTGATTGCTAGCCAACTTAAAGCATTTCAAACCTCTTATTTTTTTTAGTGTTTTTTTAATGAAACAATGCACCAGAATTTTAGAGTAGCAAATACAAAACTTTGCTGGATCTAACCAAAAGCTGTTTTAGTCAAATTTCTTGTTTTAATGGAATCAACCACATGCTCATGCTCTACTTTGCAACTTCAGAACAAATTATAGACAAAGGCAGATGCCCAGGTTGTCCTTACAATTATAAAACACTCTGCTTTTGAAGGAAAATATATCAAAATCTAAATATATTTTCTTTCTGAAACAATATGTAAGATATTTTAAATAGGGAACAATTTTTGCACAGATGAATTGTTTAGGGAAAAGGGTTAATAATGCTTTATATAAATTAATTATAATCCTCAGTCTACACACAGAATAAATTATTACCCAAAGATGATCTCCAAACTAAATGCCAAATTGAATCCAGTCTTTTGAAACTCTACATATTATTAGTGGGATACATTATTTACTATTTAAGTTTCTCTTAATGAATTGAAAAATGTTAACCAAGTGTTTTTTAGTTTAAAACTCACCAGATAATTGTGAATTTTGACTAGAGAAAGGATATGAAATATCCCATAATTATATATGCTTGTAATACAAAACTCTGTACACAACATATATGAATGAGTATATACACATATGTGTATGTGTTTTAATACTACAGTTTATTAAAATTGATGAATATCTGCTCAGAGTTTGTCAAAATATTGGATTTTATATAGTCAGCGTAGTATATTAATCATAGTATTGTAGTAGACCAAGAAAGCCAGTTTTTGTTCTGCCTTATCTATGGAAACAACTTTGGGCAGTCACTCTTTCACACACAACCCCCTCATACAGTTACTGATATATGTGTATATTTATGTGTATATTCATGAAATGGAGAAGATGCTGTGTGTGTCACCTTGACCACTTTATGGAAAGGAATGCAATAAATCTAATAAACAAAAATATGAGACTATAGAGAGAAATTACGTACTTATTTTAATCCAGAGTAGCACATTTTCATTCCTCTTGAATATTTAAATTTACTATAAAAATATGCTTTCTCTAAGAAAGGGGAGGATGGAAGGATAGAAGGGTGAAATGATAGAGGAAAGGAGTAAAAAAAATCCAACATTCTTACAGAAAATCTATTACTTTAGAAACACTGTTTTCTGACATGAATAAATCAATTGTTGCCACCATTCTCTTTTCCTTGAAAATAGAGGTCCTTTCATAATACTTCTTCATGCTTTATCCAGATATATGCCAAGAGAAGGAAGAGGGAAGTGCCCCTGTAGTAAAAGTACCTCTGCTAGGGATTCGCTTCTATTTGAAGGTTGGCCAAAAATGGCAATTGTGTTGGTATTAACTACTGATGATACACCCTAATGGCACAAATAAAGAAGTGAGACAGCATAGCAGGATGTAGTAGCTGATTGATTGCTGAAAAACTTCTTCAACTACCACTTATCCCCTGGACCTTTCAAACTCTGCTAGAATTAGGCGTTCTGTTCTTTCCTTTCACTTTGCAGGTTAACTTATCTGATATAGAATGCCAAGATGGTAGAATATAGAATGCCAAGAGGGTAGAACAAGAAGCAATGGGTGGAAACTAAACAAGGAGAGAAGTAACTTAGAACTAAGGAGAAATTTCCTGACAGTTAGAACAATTAATCAGTGGAACAGCTCTTCAAAGTACATATGGTTAGCATGTTTTTGAGGAAAAAGCACTGTTGAAATTGGTACACAATTTGTTTTTTCATCCATATCAAAAACAAACCATCGAAACCACTTCTTTATATAGAACTGTTGCACTTCTGCCCTTCTATCAGCATTTCAAGCTTTTTTTAGATCCAGTTAATGCTTCAATACTACAAGGTCACATAATACACTAGACCTTAAACTCAGATTAAAAATAGACAATTGCTGAATTCATATAACTTGCTATACTCGATGAATACTGTTTGTTATAGTTAAGTACAGTCTGCTTCAGATCACATGTTAAGAACAGATTTCCAAAGTTTCCAAACTTACTTTGACTAACTTGCTGTATTATGGCAACACAGCCTATGTGTGTGATACAAATACTCAGTGTTTAAACATTTGTTTTATTTCACTAATACTGAATCATGGCCCTGCTGGTTGGTTTTCTTCTTAATGATTAGAGACCTAGCCTAGACTTCAAAAATCATAAAAGCGATTATGTATGAAATTCCCAATACTCCTGACCTTTATAGTTGGGCTGTTGTAAGTTGTTTCAAATTTAGGCAATCAAATTCTGAGTCCTTGTATTATTACACATAGTGCCCTAAAACAGTTTGTTCCCCTGTCAACGTTTTACAGATCTTTTTGCAATTTCTGTTTGCAGAACATTACTGCTTCTTCAAATGACTACATCTATAAATCAACATGGTTCATTTCAACGATAACAACGTCTGGTGCTTTATGTTCTTTTTATTAATTGTATTATTTATTCTAAATTTTAAACACCCATTACATGTTTGTATCCTCATCATCTTTTCCACCTTGTAAACACACACACACACACACACACACACACACACACACACACACACACGGAATAGGGAAATTTTACCCTCATATATGAAGGTAAAAAGAATAAAGGTATGACATCTACATGTCTCTTGTACTCTGGAAATATATTGGGATGGAAATATGTTAAGGATAAAAATAGAAAGAAATGTTTGAAAGAAATATCTGAACTTTAAATATGGTGTAAGTCTAAATATGAGGAACAATTTAAAGGTTTCTATGTATCATTGCATGGATTGGAGTGGAAGTAGGGGATAAGCAGAACCAGGGAGAGAGAGTATGATGTATGATGGCATGGGGAAACAGGTTTTTTTTTCCATGAAGAAATTGCAGTGGAAGAAGAAGAAGAAAAAACACTGTGAGGTTAATGTGTTCATGAGGTTTATGGTTGGCTAGCAAAGTAATCAAAGCAGATATAAAAACTAGCCAGATGGGAGAAGGCATACTTCTTCAGTTCCTCCTTATGAAAAGCTAGTGTTTGCTATGTGGTTTTCCAACAAAAGAAAAGATAGTTGTGATCCATCTGAAGGGGGAAAATGGCTATTAGCTTACTGATGTGTACTGATTATCAGGGAAAACAAAAGAACATTGTTCATCTTATTTTAATAATGAGCTATTTTGTACTTCCTTTTTAAATTTGGTATATCCCATATCCTGATTGCTTTGTTTTAGCTGGCTCTTCTATCTATTCCCACATTCTAAATTGTAAATTGGGCTAACTCTGACTATCACTTCCTTCTTAATATCGCCAGAACTAAAGCATGTATTTTCCTAACATTTTAGGAATATCGAAGACAATGAGGCAAGGAGTATTTTAGTCTTCAACTAGGAAGCAGCAAAAGGGAAAGCTTTGTTCAGGCTTCCACACATAGCTGAATCAGGAGAGCCAATGTAGGCAAAATTCTAAATTTTAAGCAAAATGATTGGTTTTCCCATTTTCCTTTGTCTCTGCAGCTGTCCTCCAGCATTTTAACAGCTATCAAGGAAAGTATCTACCAATCCTGACATGAGAGCAGAAATGGGAAAGCCTAACTCTGGACTCAGAAGAGGCTTCTCTTAGCTCATGGGTGTTAAACTCATGGTGTCATATTGCCAACATGTCAGGGGCGGGTTCCTAATTTTTTTACTACCACTCCGTGGGCGTGGCTTATTTTGTGGGTGTGGCTTGCCAGCCATGTGACCAGGTGGGCATGGCTTGCCAGCCATGTGACTAGGTGGGCGTGGTTTGCTGGTCATATATTAGTTATTTCAGAGAGATGTTACTACTATTTTTGCTATTTTATACCTTACATGAAAAGCTTTGCATACAAAGTGCATGTTACACCATGGCAACACAGCAACCTTTATATGCAGAAAATGCTATACTTAAAAGACAAGCAAGTCTCATACAGCATTTTTGGTTTCAGTCATGGATTCCTTAGACGAAAATATTGAGGACTGTTAAAAGAACAGTATCTTTTAACAGTCCTCAATGTTTTTGTCTAAAGAATAACAATATAAAACTGTATAAAATTAACAATATAAAAGGTTAAGCTTTTGGAAAACACCCACTTTGGGAAGCTTTAGGCAAAAGCGAAGGAAAAGTGTCAAATGCAAGCTTCTTATTATTTTCAAGCGAAGGGACGGGGAAAGACTTAATTGTCAGGTTTCTGGGCGTGTGCAGAAGAAATTTAAAAAAAATAATAATAATTTTTTTTTAAATGGCGGCGCCCAGGCACCGGCAACCGACCGCACAGGTACTGTGACATCACCAGCGGGCCGCTACCGGTGCTATAGAGTGGACCGCACTGGTAGGAACCCACCACTGTGACACATGAGGTATCGGAACATTTCTTCCCCTAAGTGGAGCTGGTTTGAGCATGGCCTGCACGTGACGCATCCAGCCCATGGGCCACCAGTTTGACACCCCTGTCTTAGCTGGTTTGCTCATACTTCATTTGGACATCTCTCAAGGCTTCATTTCCCCCCCCCCATAAAATAAAGAAAATGTTTGAATAAAGTGATATTCTGTCATGAACATATAACAGTTAAAACCATATAGGACAGGATCATAGAAACATTAGATGGCAACATTCAAGTTCCTTTATTCATAAAGGAAAAAAATAAATGGAAAAATGTAAGGAAAAAGAAAAAGTCCAGGTAAGCATAATTAGTTAATTTCTGATGTTGCAGGGAGGGAAATTGGTGGTCCCCCACCCTTCCCTTCCCCTCAAAACTGATCCTTTAAATCAATTGCTGGCTTAATGTGAATGTTAGTTGGATGGCAGTTGTGAAATGGAAACTGAACATGCTTCTCAATGGTACAATATGATAAAAGTGCCCAAGATCCCAAATGTATCTTTTCTTCTCTTGATTGTGTTGGGTATTTCCAGAAGAGATAAGATTCTCTTTAAAAGAAACAGAAAATGCATTGCATTGTTTTAGAAATTTACAATTACATACTTTAAATGGTATACAATAGGGAAAAAAATTCAGACTTCAAATGTGGTAGTCAGAAATAGCTTAAGGGCACTCCTTACAATATCATAGTACTGACTTTCCTTTAAATTGCAAGTAAAGTGAAAGAGGTAAAGTCCACAGAACTGCTCAGCGCTTAGCAACATTGCTCTAATAGATAATTTCCTTATGCCTCAAGCTGGATGGTTAAGTAGAACTTTTATTATAAAAAGACTAAGTTCTCAATGTCAATTGACTTCAAGAACCTCTTGTATGTATCTATAGGGATAAGATAAATGTAAAACAACGTCCAGTAAAATACTGTTGTTATGAGGGGGAAAACAGATTTAAGGAGAAAGGAAAACTATAAGGTCTGTAGGACTTAAGGCATGGGTCCTCGAACTATGGCCCACGGGCCGCATGCAGGCCGCCGAAGCCATTAATCCAGCCCGTAGAAGACCACAAGATTTCCCCGCCCACATCGCCCAACCCACCCTTTGGCCGAGAGCAGGATTTACCTTCAAAAGCCCCACGGGCTGGAACTGAAAGGTAAGGCCAACAATTTTGGCCTGCAGAGACGTTCTTGAGGTGGGGCAGGTGAAAAACGGACCGCAAAGACGCCCCAGGAGGCCCAAAAATGGGCAAAAATGGCTTGCTTTTGGCCAAAAAAAGGGCCATTTTTGCCTGTTTTTGGCCTGCTGAATGCTGCTGGGGGCGGGGCAGGCAAACAGCCTGTTTTTCACCTCACCCGCCTCCAGAAGATAGATAAAGAGAGATAGACAGAGAGAGAGAGCGGGAGAGAGGGAGAAAGGGAGAGAGAGAGAGAGAGAGACAGAAAGAGAGAGAGAGGGAGAGAGGGGGGAGGGAGGGAGAGAAAAAGAGGGGGGAGATACAGAAAGAAAGAAAGACAGAAAGAAGAGAGAGGAGAGAGAGAGAGAGAGAGAGAGAGAGAGAGAGAGAGAGAGAGAGAGAGAGAGAGAGAGAGAGAGAGAGAGAGAGAGATTTCTCAAGCTCCTTGGGACTGACAAGAATTGCTGCAAAACTGAGTTTTCTGAAATGGACCACTAGACTCCTAAAGAACTGAAAAAATGATGTAGTAAAAAGAAAAGTCAACCAAAAGAGCAACATGCAAACAAAAGCAAATAAAACACCCCCAGGAGCAAAACAAATTAAAGTTTAATCTGTGTGCATTGTTTAATGGACTGTTAAATTGGCCATGCCCACCTAGTCACATGACCTACCGATGCCCACCCAGCCGGTCCGGCCTCCCAACAGTCTGAGGGACCGTGAATTAGCCCCTGTTTAAAAAATTTGAGGACCCCTGACTTAAGGTTATTCCGAATTTCCACTTCAAAAATCCAGGAAATAGGAAAATAAGATCAATATGAAGACCAATATAATCTGTGCAACAGAAGCTATTGAAATCTCTGAAATCATAATTTATATAGGTTTTTCAAATTAACCTTGGGGTGTGAAAAGAATGCCAAAGAAAAGATACAGGTTCCCTTTGATTGTCATGTTCCTAAAGACCTTAAATAACAGTTTTCTTTCTGCATCAGTCTCCTGTAATATTTATGAAGGAAGCAGTTCAGTCTACCTCAATCACTTTCTATTGATATAGCTGATGGATTTGAGAAATTGTCTTAAAGTCAAGGTTTACTTATGAGCATGCATTTGAGTGTGTGATGTACACATACAATGTTTACAGTCTTGAAAAGCAATGTGGCAAGATCTGTAAAACATTTCATCTAGATATTAGAACACTTACAAAATAAATAATATACTCAACAGTTGTAACTCAGAGGTGAAATATCAACAAAAGATCTTTTTAAAAGGACAGGAAAATGTTTTTTCCCCTATCAGATTCTCTGGGATAGCACACCATTACACAGTACCCCTATAAAAGGTCACATTAATACTTAATCAGTATTTATAGCCATAGCTTTACTTGGGAAAGCTTCCAAGACTTTGAGAATAATTTAAAAGGTTGGTTCAGCAGTTGAACTGGATTGCCTTAATCACTCTCTTGAAAGGCAACTACAGGTAGTAATTTTATATGATCCATTTAACAGAATGAATCAAAGGTGACTGTGAGGTGATTCTTAACAGACTGTATTGATCAAATTGTACTGCACAGAAAGCAGCTAGTAAATAGATTTACTTACAAGATGGTAGAATTTTTCACAATCACACAGATAATTCATAATATGGAGAGATCTAAAATACATGGGAAGATGGAGTCTATAAATATAGCCATATTGTAGTTTTATTTATATTTTCTAAGCAAATAAGTGTTTTTTAACCAGCTGTGTTTCTTGGAAAAATATTTATAAGGAAGAAGAAGAAGAAGAAGAAGAAGAAGAAGAAGAAGAAGAAGAAGAAGAAGAAGAAGAAGAAGAAGAAGAAGAAGAAGAAGAAGAAGAAGAAGAGGAGGAGGAGGAGGAGGAGGAGGAGGAGGAGGAGGAGGAGGAGGAGGAGGAGGAGGAGAAGAAGAAGAAGAAGAAGAAGAGGAGGAGGAGGAGGAGGAGGAGGAGGAGGAGGAGGAGGAGGAGGAAGAGGAAGAGGAAGAAGAAGAAGAAGAAGAAGAAGAAGAAGAAGAAGAAGAAGAAGAAGAAGAAGAGGAGGAGGAGGAGGAGGAGGAGGAGGAGGAGGAGGAGGAAGAGGAAGAGGAAGAAGAAGAAGAAGAAGAAGAAGAAGAAGAAGAAGAAGAAGAAGAAGAAGAAGAAGAAGAAGAGGAGGAGGAGGAGGAGGAGGAGGAGGAGGAGGAGGAGAAGAAGAAGAGGAAGAGGAAGAGGAAGAGGAAGAGGAAGAGGAAGAAGAAGAAGAGGAGGAGGAGGAGGAGGAGGAGGAGGAGGAGGAGGAGGAGGAGGAAACTGTTTATTACCCACCAAAATGAGGAAACCTGTTGGCCTCACAGAGTCTTCAAGTTACCTATGGGGCCTGATACATCCTGTAGGCAAAACAGAATGAATTTGATGCAGTCATGAATGTAATTTAAAGCTGCCACAGATTCCACCAGGAATAAACCTGAGTGTTTCTATTTAATATTGCAATGGTATGAACATTGCTATCCAAAAGAAATCTGCCAATGTTGCCTTCTTGTGAAAAACTTGGAGCGGGAACTGCCCTTAGTTTATTTAATGTATGAGCTGAAAAGGGCTTTTACAGCTATCTTTTTATTTTTAAAATATGCTTTGTGAGTTCATAGGGTTACAGGACGTTTCTTCATGAATCTGGTTTTCCTAATGTTAGGAACGCTTCATTCATGCTTATAGCAAATGTGGGGTTCTCTAATTGAGTATCTTGTGATGTGGCCATGCAATATCATGGCATCAGAATATTGAGCCTTAACTCCAGTTTAAGACTGCTACCATGATAATTGTGCAAACTATATTCTGTCCAGTGGTAGGATTCAATTTTTTTTACTACCAGTTCTGTGGGTGTGGCTTGGTGGGTGTGGTTTGGTGAGCGTGGCAGGGGAAGGATACTGTAAAATCTCCATTCCCACCCCACTCCAGGGGAAGGTTACTGCAAAATCCCCATTTCCTCCCGATCAGCTGGGACTGGGGAGGCAGAGAATAGATGGGGGCAGGGGCAGTCAGAGGTGGTATTTACTGGTTCTCTGAACTACTCAAAATTTCCGCTACCGGTTCTCCAGAACTGGTCAGAACCTGCTGAATACCATCTCTGAGTCTGTCATATATAATTTGCTAACGGATAAGTTTGTGCAGGACTGCTGCTTTAAACCAAAATTCTATATAATTTTTATATGAAGCAGAAAAATTATTCTATTAGGATTAGGGGAAATGTGATTTATTTAGTATTGGAAAGACTTAACACCTAGAAATATCCCATGTGCTGGATTTTTATGTTTTTCTTTTTAATTTACAAGCTATCTAATTCAAAAAGCACTGGGTGATGGAAGATCAGATATGAATTACAGCACTTATTTAAATGTTCCTTTACAATTCTAACATCACATAATAAAAAAAAGAATACTTTGACCCTTTTTACCAAAGTGTAAATTAGTAATCTAATGATGCTATTCAGATGGGCAAAAAAATCTAAGCCCCCTTTGATGAAAAGTAATATGAGGAAATGTTTTCCTGCTGTGAACCATCTCAACTTGTGAAATAGTATTGTGGTACAAATGATCTTTGCGAAGCGTACTGCTTGCTGGTACATGCAGCAACAAAAGGCAAAAGTTATTTCAGCAGCTCTGTCCAGCGTTCTTCCATCTTCTGTGATTGAAGCTCCCAGCATGGCTTTTAGTGACATTAGCTTAACACCAAGTTACCTCAAGAATGAATATTATTCTTTTTACCTAGCTAGCTTGCCCTTTGTTTCTGGATTCAAGATCATAAAGAGTTATATTTCAGGTGCTATAATTTCTAAGGGTAAAAATACAAGAATTGATACCTATGAAGGAGATTATGCTTCGAATGATTTTTAATCAGAAGAAACCTGGGCAGACAGTACAATTTTCTTCATGCCCTGCATCTAGAATAACTTAACTATATTGTAATGCCAGAATACTAGTTTATTTAAACGATACTTAGGAACTTAAAATAAAGACTGTAGCTAAAATCAGGCGGCATTCTACCTATACACATAGTTCATGAGACAAAACATGTCACTCAATTTCCTTTTTCATTATTAAAAGTAGAATAACATGATAATGAACTAAATATATAAAAAATATGTAGGTTGCTGTTTTATGCTAACCTGATTACCCACCCAAAATACCTGCCCATTCTGCCCACTGATAGGCTTGCTTCTCTTCTCCCTTGCCTTTACCATGTGTGCCTATATTGTTATTGATGCAAGATGCCTATGAGTTTAGAAATAATGCAGAAATGTATAAGCCTTCTTCCATAGACTGAAATTATACATTAAAATAAGTCGCAAAGTTTGTTTTTTATTTTAATCTAGAAGGAGAAAACTAGTGTCACAGGCTGACCAGTGGGCACAAAGTGTTTTCACAAACAATACAGGTGATTTACTTTGGAATTTGCCAGTGTAGTTTAAGAGAGAGTAAAGGGGAAAGTGAAGAGAGAGCTTGGGTGTCCTGAGAAGTAAAAATTTTATAACTTCAATAATTGCCAGTCACAAAGAAATGTATTAAAAGTGCTGCTTGCCTATGGTGGGCAGTTGAGTTGATGATTTCCTATTAAGAAAGCCAAGATAGAATAATATGACAACCATGTTCCAAAGGATGACTTTACTTAGTGAGCAAAGTTAAAAGAAGTTTGCCAAGAAAATTCATGTTCCTAATAACTGATTTTTCTAATGAGAAAGTTTCTATTTGGCTTACCTGAGAGGTTTACTAGGGATACTTTATGAAACGAAAGTGAAGATGAACAGCTTGCTATTGTAATATTTGTGACTATTTCTGTTCCTTCCTGAAAACAATCTGGCAAATTTGCAAGTGAACAAAAAGTCAACAGATCAGAGCAACAAGTGCCTATATTTCAGCTGGCGAGAGGATGACGATTTATTACTTCAACAAAGAAGATGCAACAGGATTTGACAGAAGGCTACATACAGCAAGCAGATGAGTCAGACCAATCAAAATACAGACAACAACCTACCTATCAACCAATGAATCAACACCTTCCAAGAACTTCCAATCATCAATTGGATTATGTGATGAGGAACCTTGCTGGGACACAGAGCAATACATCTGCAAAAGAACGGATCAGTATCTTGGTTCTGATTTCCTGAAGCCTGAAGAACCTGGCTATTAAGTTTGTACAGCAAGCCTGAACTTTGACTATTTCAAGAAATCTATTTGAAACTCTATATTAAAATGAGAAATGTTAATTGTGTGCATACTTGCCTATATTAGAGGCATTTGGTGCAGATTCTACCTTTAAGACATGAAACCAATCCGCTCTAAGAATACTGAAATTCCAGTAATAATTATCATTACTAAATAAAAAATTGTATCAGTTATTTGAACTGATCCACCTTTAAATCATGCCTCTGCTGGTTCCTTATTTCCCAATATATGATTTTCAAATCCTTGCCAAAGGGGGGAGCGAGGAACACTTGCAAGGTAGAGCTGAGGAATTTGCAGAGTTTCGGTCGGATAAAGTCGCTCAGATCCGGTCGAACCTGGACTCCGGCTGGGCAGAGTCCATGGAGTTGACAGGGGCAAGTCTTAATCCACCGTTGTGGGAGGAGTTTGCGCCTGTTTTTCCCGAAGATGTGGACATAGCCGTGGGGGCGATGGGTGCCTCCACCTGCTTATTGGACCCGTGCCCCTCCTGGTTGGTTTCAGCCAGCAGGGAGGTGGCACGCGGCTGGATCCAGGCGGTGGTCATCGCTTCTTTGAGAGAGGGATCCGTACCACAGTCGTTAAAAACTGCGGTGGTGAGACACCCTCCTGAAGAAGTCTTCCCTGGACCCAGCTGACTTGAAGAACTATCATCCGGTCTCCAACTTACCTTTCTTAGGGAAAGTTGTGGAGAAGGTGGTGGCTATTCAGCTTCTGTGGCTATTGGAGGAAACAGATCATCTAGATTCCTATCAGTCGGGTTTCAGGCGCGGCTACAGTACAGAAACTGCCTTGGTCGCTCTGATGGATGATCTCTGGCGAGTCCGGGATGGGGGGGAACTCCTCCATCCTGGTGCTACTTGACCTCTCAGCGGCTTTTGATACCATCGATCATGGTATCCTTCTGCATCGTCTCGGCGAGTTGGGAGTGAGAGGCACCGTTTTGCGGTGGTTCTCCTCTTATCTCGCCGATAGGATGCAGTCGGTGTTAACAGGAGGGCAGAGATCGTCCCCCAGGCCCCTTTCATGTGGAGTGCCTCAGGGTTCGGTCCTCTCACCCATCCTGTTTAACATTTACATGAGACCGCTGGGGGAGATCATCCGTAGACACGGGGTGTGTTTCCATCAGTACACTGATGAAACCCAGCTGTACATCATCACCCCGTCTCAATTCATTGTGGCAGTTGATGTAATGTGCCGGTGCCTAACGTAATGTGACGTTAGGATCTGGATGGGGAGGAACAGACTCAGACTCAACCCCGACAAGACTGAGTGGCTTTGGATATTACCTCCTAAGGACTATGACAACTGTCCCTCCTTGGTTCTTGAGGGAGCGAAATTAACCCCCTTGGATCAGGTCCGCAACTTGGGGGTCCTCCTAGACCCACAGCTAAAATTGGATCATCATCTTACTGCTGTGGCTAGGGGGGCCTTTGCACAGGTTCGCCTGGTGCACCAGTTGCGGCCATACTTGGAGAAGGAGGCTCTACTCACGGTCACTCATGCCCTTGTCACCTCCCGTTTGGACTACTGCAACGCGCTCTACATGGGGCTACCCTTGAAGAGTATCCGGAGATTTCAGTTGGTGCAAAATGCGGCTGCGCGTGCTGTGGTGGGTGTGCCAAGGTACACCCACGTGACACCTATACTCCGCCAGCTGCACTGGTTGCCCATCGGTCTCCGGGTACAATTCAAGGTGTTGATTATCATCTTTAAAGCCCTTCATGGCTTAGGACCAGGCTATCTCCGGGGCCGCATTCTGCCTCATACTTCCCTTCGACCGGTTAGAGCCCACAGAGTTGGCCTCCTCCGGGTCCCGTCAGCCAAGCAATGCCGGCTGGCGGGCCCTAGGGGGAGAGCCTTCTCTGTGGGGGGCCCCGCACTCTGGAACCAACTTCCCCCAGAGACCCGAACCATCCCCACCCTGCTGGCCTTCCGAAAAGCCGTCAAGACATGGCTTTTCCTGCAGGCAGGGGGTTAGAGACCAATCCATCTGAGCTTTCCCCCGGGTATGTTTGGCGGATGGATGTTTTTTGTAATATTGAATTTTTAATTTTTGTATTTGATTTTAATTATGTTTATTGCTGGTTTCTTGTATCTTTTCTGCTGTACGCCACCCTGAGTCCCTCGGGAGTAGGGCGGCATATAAGAAAACCAAAATTAATTAATTAATTAATTAATTAATTAATTAATTCACAGTTTGTATTGGATTTCAATGATATCCCACCCCCCATTATTGGCAATACTCAGACACACAAACACACATACCATCTTTACTTGTATTGCAAGTTAGAAGTTTTTTTGATATTCAGTCCACTGCAGAACTCATCCAACTTCTTCATCTATTTTTGTGTCTGTCCTATGTTGCATTAGATAAAAGACTCTGGACTTTTCCTGATAAAGTTTCAGTAGCTTTTTTATAGTCCTTCTCAAGTGTTATTTTATTTTACTTTGATGTATACTATGTTTACATGTACATATTCTAAATATATGTATTCAATGCATAATATCAAAATTAGGTCCACTTTTTAAGCAACAAGTACCAGAATGAAAAGGTCATTCTATGGAATACTGCATGAAATTGTAAAAATCAACATAAAATATTTTTTTTAAAAGACAGCATATTAAAATTTTAACTATATTTTTTTCACTTCTTTTATAGTTTTCTTAGAAAAATATGTATTAAACTTGATATACATGTCAATATAAAATTCTTTTGATGTTCAACAGATATAGTTGAATCTGTATTTGCTGCTATTTGCAACAGTAGATTACCTGCCATTATTTAGTAGAAAAACAGCATGGAAACTCACTAGCCCCCTGGAGTTTAAAAAGTTATGGTGTTGAATTTTCTAAAAAAAATACCACAGAGAAATAAGATACTTTGAATATGTTTATTTTATAACTTTCCTGTGGTTCAGGCCTGAAAAATTAAGCGGACTGACAATTCTCAGAAATTTGAGAATGCTTTAAACCCATTATAAAAAACCAAATATTACAATAAACTAGAGTGATTTTGTTCCAATGCAAACACTCAAGACATCATTCACAAAAGAAAAAAAATAACCTTCTAGAGTATATATTATGTAGAGAAAAGACTCCCACATTCAGTTACTAGTCTATCCAATAAATCAGATCACAATACCTGATACAAAAATGTTCTGCTTGAGGCACTCTGAATGATGTATAAAAAAGACAGTATGACTAATGACTAATGAAAAGAAAGACAAATGACAACAGAAGCAGAATGTTAAATAATGGAAATGTTGATTAACCAGACAATTGTGAACTAAGATTTTTTTTTACTAGCCAACTCATTACCCATTGGGTCATCCTTAAACTACTGTTTGCCATATATTCTTGAATCAAATGTCCCTGTCTTCCTCTGTCTCTTCCTCTGTCCTCATTCTATGCCTTTTGTTGTCATTCTGGAGGCCCACAGCTATTTCATTCTCAATTTCTTCATATATTTTGCTATTTGCTCTTTATCTCTGATTCTGGACATGTGTATTTCCTTTCTCTCTTGTTTTTCTGTGTTTGTTGTTATTCTGTAGACATGGATGCCTCTTCTCCTGTATCTCTCCTTGCCTCATATAATTTTTCTTGAAGGTTTGTTTGTGGAGCCATGCAGGAGTCCTGGTGTCATGGCCTCATCTGATTTTTGTTCTCTCATCTTCCTTGCTATTTCCCAATGGCATTAGTATCATCTGTTGACTATGATTTCCTCCTAAGCAGGTGATTTTTTTTACTCCAATGGTGGATGGTACCACCATCATCTCAGAAGAGTATCTGTATCATATGACTGTGATAATGCTTCAATGACCACAAACGATTCACAGGTTTATGAATATAACTGGTCTGAAGATCCTTGAAATTTCAATTCCAAAGGAGTAATGGCTTCTAGATTTTTACACCTTCTTTGTTAGTGGATTTGAGAGGCCTTGATTCAAAAATTGTTGTTGTATAATGTACCAGGAGTTTAAACTACTTTTGACTTCCTAGTATGGTCCCCATTGACTTTTCTTGTTGGAAGCTGGCAGGAAATGTCAAAAATCGTAACTATATGACTGCAGAAATGCTTTAGTAGACAAATGTTTATGAATAACAGTGGTATGGACATCATGGATATTTCAATTCCATAGGAATAATGGATCCTGGGTATTTTACACATCCTTTAAGTTAGCAGATTTGAAGTACCTTGATTCAGTATAACTCACTGTTTGGGCTAACACATAAGCAGGATAACTTTGGTAGTATATTCTGTAGATTACTATTTTACTGAATTGTATAATGTAACCATACATTCTTGAGATCTATATGCTATTAAAACTCTCAAAATTCTCTGTAACCTTCAGTTAGCTGAAATAATGCATCATAGGGCAACAGTTTTTGAATCAAAGTATGCAGATGCATTCATTTAAAAAATAGATGTCAAAAATCTGGAACCCATTACTCCTATGGAATTGAAATGTCAGGGATCTTTATACTACCGGTAATTGTATTCACAAACTTGTAGCCAGCACTGTCTGTCATGGTCAGCTGTGGTCACGTAAACATGATTTCTGATGTTCCCTGCCAGCTTTCCACAAGCAAACCAGTAGTCAATCCATTACCACCGCTTTTTTGCCCACCCATGGTCATTCTGTTTCTCTTTAGGTTAGCAAGTACTGCCAAAGGATGACCCAATGACTTGTAAAATGGTAGTATTTATTAAATATGTTTTTTTTTAAAAATCACTTGCATTTTTCTGTGGGCATATATTGATATTATGTGTCCTGTTCTCCATTTGTTCATTTTCAGGACATATATGTATATTGGACATTTATATCCAAGTACTACTGCAACAGCATGAAAGGAAAGAAGGGAAGGGAAGGGAAGGGAAAGGAAGGAAAGGAAAGGAAAGGAAAGGAAAGGAAAGGAAAGGAAAGGAAAGGAAAGGAAAGGAAAGGAAAGGAAAGGAAAGGAAAGGAAAGGAAAATATTAACAAAAACTAGGGAAATCAGAATTAATTGAAAACTGGTTTTCAGATTGAAAAAAAAGTAAAATGTTTAGCCATTATTATGACTAATATGAAATAAATGTTATTTCAAAATAATTATGTCAAGGTATGGAATGCAATTTAAAAAGATCTGTTAAGATGAGAAATGTAAAGAGGAAAACTAACTTCTTGACATGATATAATCTTCAGATTGCAGAAAGCTCTAAAATATTAGTTTCTGGGATTTTTTTCCACCCAATTACATATTTAGAAATAAAGTTGTTTCTCTATAATTTTACTATCCTTTAACGTCTGGAAGTGCATCTCATTGTCCACATCAACAGCTTTTGACTTATCAAATGCCAAGACAATGCTTCATGCTATTCCATATAATTTAGCAAGTTGATGTGGCTATAACTAAAAATACCAGCAATTCACAAAGTCTTTTCCTTTTACCCATTTAATGGAAGCTTTGCAAAATGTTAAATGGCAGAAAGGGAAAAAAATGAAAGCAAGAGAGAGAGGAATATCAAACTAAACTCAGAGATAGGATTTAAAACTCAATTTTAATAAATTTGGTTCTGAAATAGTTTGAGATTATTCACAGACACATCTGGATCACACTTGAAATGTTATAAGCCCTCTTATTTCTCTCTTTAAGCAGCTTGTTATGCAAAATTACCACTTCAGACTTCATTAGTAATTTTCCATTTTCTTTTTTAAAAATGTTTAATTCAACTTTCTCTAGACTGAGAAACCATTTTGCTGTGAAAGGACACCTCTTCAGCATTACAGATGGCAATTTTCATCATGTTAGGTGATAAAATGCTGGTCACACACTAAGAGGCTGCCAATCTTTTTTTCATTTTTTCATTTTTTTTTTTTGTGGTACAAGATGCCAGGGCGAAGTCCAGAAAGTTACCTCCTGTTCCAAAACCCTTTGCTGCTGCAGTTCATTGGACATTATGCTAATCACATCATCTGCTTAAATACGGTCCATATGGTGATGTTTCCATAAATGTTTTCTTTATTTGAACACTTATGCATTAATCTATTTACAGCTCCACATTGAAATTAACCTTGGAGACTGAACAATTCAAACTGAGCCAAGGCCTTGTTATCCAGAAGAAAGATACCAGTTTAGCAAACTAGAGGATACAAGGTTGTAAATGCTCAGAAAAAGATTTACTTGGGAAAAAGTCCTACTTTTTAAAAATATTTTTCTATTGCTGATTTTAATTACTTTGAATTTAGAAATAGTACAGATTCAGATACTGAGAAGAATGCCTGTCAAATGCATAGGGATCATTTACAACAATATCCTATTGTCTAATTTTTACCTATACATACTTTGCTTTTGTTTATGTTTATCTTCATACCTGTTATCTTGTACATGTGTAGGCAAAATAAATAAATAAAATAAAAATATCCCTATGCATTTGACAGGCATTCTTCTCAGTATCTGAATAAATAGACAAAATTTTGATATTCGGCATAAAAAGAGAATTATGCTTTAATTTAGGTGTTCCTGGCTTAGGTATTGAAAAAGGGATGCTAGTTATTACTTAAATGGAAGACCAGCAATAAATCTCAGAGCTGCAGATTAGACTGCAAAGTTGAAAAAAGAACATTATGGAAGAAGACAGTGACAAACCACTTCCATACTGTTGCCAGGAAAACAGTCTGGATGTCTCCATATAGTCATCAAAAAATATGCTAAAAAACTATAACTGGAATACATTTATATCATATTTCTCCCAAAGGTAAAAATTAATCCCCATATATTATGATTGCAGATTTGTTCATCTTTCAACCTGTATTTAATGAAAAATTGAATTAGAATTCTAGAAGGTGAACAATTTTATTGTCTGCATATTCTGTAATATTTAGTTGCCGTTGGAAAATAAAATGTGATATAACACTCATAGTTTTTGATTCCTACTATTAAAACTACTATTGTGTCCTAAATTTCTATTTTTTTATTGATGTTGAACCATTAAACTATTCTTGGAATACTTTTGTGCCTACTATCATTCCATTTCTACTTTTGAAAGTAATTATTATATTTTAGATAATTAAGTTTCTATTTTTCTGCTATTGAAATAGACCAAACTGTCTCTCAAGTCACATTGCTCTTTGTATTGTAAGCTTCATTTGATCTGTATAACAATAATGATTCTTTCACAGATTTTTTGAAGTCCAAGTAAAATCATCCACTAGTTTTTCACTTGCATTTCTTCCTTTCCACTCTTTTGTTACTAAAGACATGAACATGATTTAACAAACTCTTGTTGATTTTCTGTTCCCAGCTACCTATCTATAATGAAATGTGCAGTGGAAAATGACAATAAAGATCTGTTAGTATTTCCATATCTATGTGTTTCATTTCAGCTCTCTATCATATGATCATATGGAATCCCCCAATCAACCAATTTTACATTTAACAGGTGATAATTTAAGAAATATTTTGAAGCAATTAAAACAATATTTTACTGTAGTACATACAATTATAAAAGTAAACATGTATAACAGCATAGCAAAAGCTAGAACATCTAATAAAAATGAAAATTCTATTTAATCATGTCATTTGCCTGAGTGTTGGCAAGAAACCTAGCAAACTAAGGAAATACTGAATCTACTGATAGATAAATTAATTGACCACAAGCATATTACTGAAATGTGAATTTATCTTCTTGTCTATTACTCTACAATTCAGAAAAGCTGTGAAGACCTGGCTTTTTCGGCAGTCCTGGGGCCAATGTATAATTATTGATATTGGCCCACGAAATGAAATGATTGGATGATTGAATGTTTTTTTAATATTGTTATATTGTTTTGATTTTGTTTTTAAAATTTTTAACTGTTTTTTAGATTTTGTATTTGATGCTGTTAGCTGCCCAGAGTCCCTTTGGGAGTTGGGCGGCATACAAATCTATTAAATAAATAATTAAATAAATATTAGTCTACAATTAAATATACAATTTATTCTTATTTTAGAGGGTACTTCTTGATACTCTACTTGAAGGCCCATTGTATTCCTTCTCCAAAAATGTTTTTGCAGTGTTATTCAGAGATCAGGGGAAAAAAACCAAAGACAAAATAATATTTGATTTAGGATTTTTCATTTATCTAAAGCATTTATTCAGGCTTTTATTTTATAATAGTAAGGTGACTGTGTTTTACCTACTTTTATTACAAAACTCATCTGTATCTTAAATGAAAAAGATTAAGCATTTATATCCTTATTTTTATTTTAATGAAGTTAAGCAGAAGGCAATTTTTTGTACATGATGGGGAGTGTTCATAGGAGATATTACTGCTCGGAGTAAATCAAATATATGCTGCTGTAAAGTAATTTTGATTATAGTTTTGGTCAATTCATGTTCATTTAAAAAAACCAAAAACAAAACAAGATTAGGCAACTTTTACAGAGCAAAATACAGTTATTAATAAATAAATTTACAACACTTGAGTAAGGGTAAATCTGGATTTTTTTGCTTTTGCTCAGATTCTTTTTTAAAACTTTTCCTTACTTCAGTTTGAAATGTTATTAAATTGTTTTGGAAACAACATTAATCTGCACTGTGCAGGTTCAATTTCCAGTATACAGAAGAGCATATTATACCATTTACAGTAATGCCAGATAATTGCTAAAAATAAAATGTTTGTCATGAAAAAAAGTTACAAAATTATTTCAAACTATCAATCTAGGTAGGATACATAGGTATTCAAAGATTTCATGATGACTTCATTCAGAATTCTCTCAGCTAAGACTGTTCCCCCACCAAGCATAACCACTAGCAAATAACTACATTATTGTGTTTTAGCGAAATTGAATTAGATTAGTGAAAGGATATTACCGTATTTTTCTTTACATTTTTCAATAATACACAAAAATCCCCTTCCATCTTGATATTATTTCCTTAAACGTATTTTGGTTTTAAATTCTGTTTTTTGGTTAAGTTTTATAAAGTTTTCTAGCTGTCTCATTTTAGGTTATATCATCTAATACTTATCTTAGTTGTCTAATATATTGACAAACTCAATAATATTATATGTACAGTCTCCTGGATATTAAAATAGCATAAAAGACACTTCTTGTTCTACAGGATCATTTTCACTGGTTTAAATAATATTATCTCTAATGATAATATTGATGTCATTTCTGGTTTATTCATTTTGGTGGCAAAATATTAATTGTTCATAAATCTGACCAGCTTTGTTTTCTAACACCATATATATATCATCCTTTAATTTTACAATAATTTGGAATAATGTTTTAAATAGCTTATATAATTAAACATTGGTAGAAATATAGATCATTTTCTTCTATATGAATGCATTAAAAAAAACTAAGAAAAAAGAACTGAAATGTTAAGATCATTATGTTCCAATTTCAGGGTGTTATGCTTACTGAAAGAATACCAGATAATATGTTAGGATATTCGTAAATATGTTCTCAATTATCAACATTTTGATACCCCAACTATTTTTTTTCTCTGTCATTCTCAAATATATTTTCAAGGTTTTCCCAGTATGGAAAGGCTTATCTGCCATGTTGTGCATATTTTACATGAATTTATTAAAGATGAGCCTCTGGAAAAAAAACCTGAGGGAACATATAGTGATTTTTTAAAGAAAAAGCTTTTAAAGCTAAGTGCTGAAAGTCTTCTCCATTGAAAGATGAATCTTTCAGTATTCCAGCCTCATGTTATTTTAAAGTCTAAAGTTCTTTCCATTTGGTTTATGAATTTATGAAGGTACCAAGAAAGAACCGAACAAATATCTTTTCCTCCATAGTAAGTAGTAAGGATGCATGAAGCAACACTAGCTCTGCTTCAGCAAGACACTTGACTTGGATGTGTCAAAAGAGTCAGCCTCACTGCAGCATTGAGATGGGGCTCATTCACACATATAAGCAGGCAAACAAGCAGTAAAGCAAGCAAGGATGGCCATTTTCCATCCCTGACTAAGTGACCCTGGATGACCACTAATTTTAATTTAATTTAATTTAATTTAGTTTAATAAACTTTCTTATAAGCTGCCCAATCCCGTAGGACTCAGGGCGGCGTACAGCAACCACTCATTCATGGGGGAATCTGATCTTCTTTTTCACCCCACCTGCCGGAAGAGCCATGTTTTTACGGCTTTATGGAAGGCCAGTAGAGTGGGGATAGTCCCGATCTCTGGTGGGAGTTGGTTCCAGAGGGATGGGGCTCCCACAGAGAAGGCTCTCCCTATACTACAAGTGGCTTTTCCAGGGATGCAGCTATTTGGATCAGCTGCAGTTTTTGAACTAAATGCTTAAATAGAGAAAAAAAAACTTGTTATGTCTTAGTATGATGTATATGTAGTCTAAATGTATGACCTAAATTCTGAAGCTATGGGAAACTATTTCTCATTTGTTTAATCTGGCTTAAAGTATAGATTTTATATGACACACTGTCATTTGAGTAAAACATAAGAAATGACTTTGCATCAGGAAAACAGAGCTATTATTTAACCTTATCTTTATATTACATCCAGTACATTTGAAACAAACAATACATAGGATACAGGTGCGGGTTCCTAATTTTTTTACTGCCACTCTGTGGGCGTGGCTTATTTTGTGGGTGTGGCTTGCCAGCTATGTGACCAGGTGGGCGTGGGCCTCGGGAGCTTGGCAGCGGCCGGAGAAGCAGGGGGGCATTGCCCACCCACAACGCAGCCCCCCACAGCGGGAGCAGCAAGACCGCGGCAGTGGTTCTTCTAGGAGGCTCCATCCGGCCTGAATGCTTCTCCCCATTCAATGATCCTAGGCTCCTGCCGCCCATTCCACCTCCCCTCAGCAGCTCGAGAAGCCTCGAACGTGCGAAAATGCCTGGGATCATCACCGCGTATTTGTGGCTTCTCGGACTGCTGAAGGGAGGGGAATGGAGATAGCTCCTGCCGCCCATTCTTTCAGAGTCTCACGTGCTCTCTCGGCCATCCTCCCCTGCTTGGACTCACTGTAGGATATGAAGGCAGCGCATGCGCAGTGCCGGAAGCTCGGCTTCTGGGCATATGCAAAATTAAAAAAATTTAAAAATTTAATTTTTTTAAAAAAAATGGCGGCGCCCAGGCACCGGCAACCGACCGCACCGGTACTGTGACGTCACCAGCGGGCCACTACCGGTGCTATAGAGTGGACCGCACCGGTAGGAACCCACCACTGATAGGATATTTAAGAAGGTTGAAAGCCTGTAAAGTTAAAGTAATCAGGTGCATAAAAGCAGCTTTAGAAATTGCTTCTTGTGGTTTCTTTTCTCATGAGAGGCATTTAGCAGAATTTAAGTGAAATAAGTAATACTGGATGTTGGTTAACATCTCTTTACTTTTTATTGCCGTAGAAGCTGTGAAGGCTAAAATCAATGATTTTATAAAAATGGTTGTGATTTTCTTTTCTTTTTCAAGTACATGCACCTTATTTGGAGGGATACATAAAGTTTGCTTTTGTCTTGCAGGTATTTTGCATTCTTTTGATTGTTTTTAAATCTTATAATGCATGCTGCCCAGAATTACTTGCAGGGGTGAGCAAGTAATTTAGATTCCTATAAAAATCAAATAAAGGGGAAAAAATAATGATTGTGATGATGATGATGTTGTTGCTGTTGATGATGATGATTAACATGTTGTTGATGGTTTTATTCTTTTTAACACTGTAAGCTGCCCAGAATCACCTGAGCTGCAAACAAACAAACAAATAAATAAATAAATATGTCCAAGTGCAGTTATGATACATGTTTTCATGAGATATTTAAAAGACCAAACTAAGCTCTAGTTTGGCCTAGGTATGGTTCAATATGCCAGAATATGGAACAAGATATAAATATTCTAATAAAGAAAAAATGATGCAGGATTTCTGAAACCACATAATTTGATACAAAATAATTCTACAATATTACTCTGACTTGAACATGTATTGGGGTGAGTTCTAACTGACTTCACTACCGGTTTGCTTCCTCCGACGCCGAATGGCCACACCTGATGGGTGTGCAGGCATTTTGCGTGCGTGCACATGCGCAGTAGCAAAAAATCAGAAAACATTTCCCCCAAAAAAGGTGAAAACAAGATGGTAATGCATGCGCAGTGCCGGAAACTTGGCGTCTGCGCATGCATGGAAGAAAAAAAGCCAAAACATCCCCCCCCCAAATAAAAAAAATAAAAAAAATTCAAAAACAAGATGGCAGCCTCCACGGACCAGCACCAACCAATCCGGTTCCATGATGTTATCATGATATCACCAGCGATTGCTACTGGTTCGGGTGAACTGGTCCAAACTGGGGGGAACCCACCTCTGACATGTATGTACAGTTTTCCAAAACAGTCTACATTTCCTATCACTATGAACTCAAGTAATTCATATTCAAAATATAGCTAAAAATCATTATTTGGACAAATAGACATCTAAGTAAATCAAGAAATGGCACGGATGGTTTTTTTTTTCCTGCAATCATGGGTTGAATAGCAAAGTTAAGCAAGACAAAATTGTGTCACCTTCAGTTGCTGCAGTAGAAAATCTGGTCACATACATTTTAATTACATCAGATAACTCCTGTTCAATTGCCTTATTAAATATTTTAAATTCAGTTTATGGATTAGTGAGTAATTTGCAATTAGAGATTAATTTGCAAGGCATTTAATAATTTAATAATAAAAACCAGTTCTTGGATCCTACACTGTAATGCAATGTACTTTATATAGCTATTGTAAGGGAAACTGTATTAAAATGTAACTGTATCAAGTATACAATAAACACTTCTTCAAAGTCCTACAGTCTTCTCATTAAAAATATACAGCAAACACTTTCTCCCCAAATTCTCATAGGACTGACAGATATCTTACTGCCTCTCTCCGACTGCTCATTGTTCATTAATTCAGCAATAGCTTTTACTAGAAATGCAAGCATGTTCAGATCTGAAATTACCCTGATGCTCATTTTTTCTTATTTTATATGAGTTTTAAGTTGCGCATAAGTCAGAAATACAATTTTAATGCACCAAATGAATTTTAATGCATCAAAAACCTGTCAAATCACATTTTAAGCAAAAAAAAATCCTGCAAAAACCAGCATAATACCATTTTTTATTTTCAATGAGGTTTTTCTTTGGAATAAAGATATGGATTTTATATGAATGTGTACCTTGTTGTTAGATAATCCTTTAAAAAAAGACAATAACCTGTTTCTTAAAAAGCTGGAATGCACATATCAGTGTGCTCTTGTTAAATCCTTCCACAAAGAGGCCATTTCAAAATTTCTTCTTCATTGACATAAGAATTGCAGTTTGTTGGTTAATTATCCAAGCTTCTCAACTAAGTTTAGCTAACCCAGACATAAACTGTCATATTTGGAAATTTATATTTGTTCTAGTCCTTCTGACATTTTCCCTTATGTGTCGTTACTGAATTAATTTAAACACACCTTACTAAAGGCATTTAAACACAGAGTAAGCAGTCTGTTTACTCAGCTGACTTGTTATAGAATTAGTGAATGTTATTGCCCAGTGATACCAAGTAAATATACTTGTTGATATATCTGTGACAGTTGCAGCATGGAAGAGATTCATGCCATCCCTTATACATCTGTGTAATCTATAGTCATTATTCAATTATTCACACTGTATACTTGACAATGAAAATAGGTTAATTGCAGGAATGGTGTCTTGTACATTTTCTTGCTTCTTCATGTTGTTTATATGCAGTGCTTTATATTCAATGTCCAAGATGCTTCAAAGTACATAGAAGCATATGTCTGTGACATATTATGAAGGAAAAGGCAAAAGACCCTCTCCCCTAAAATTGTTGTTTCTATAGAGAACTATTATTTGCAGACATTTGCTAGTGCATGAGAAGGAATGGAAACAGCTTAGCTAGTAAAATCCTCCAAATATATTTGGTCAGAGTGGAACCAGGCAATTGCGTGCACAGGAAACCTGATGATCACAAGAACAGGGAACAGATGATCATGCTAACACACACACACACGTGTGTGTGTGTGTTAAATTCGCGTGGAAAAGAAAAAGCGATACGCAGCAACAGTTCAACATAGCTGGATTGCAATACGAACTGCTGGCAGGCTGCAGGGAAGCCGCATTTAAGGGCTTCCCTGAAACCAAGCTGGCCACTGACAACAGTTTATTTCTCCTGCTGCTAGATTAGCCAATCAGCGGCGGCTATGTAAATCTGTGCTGCATACAGCCATACGTAACAGTGTGTGGGCGTGTTTATGTGTATGTATATGTATATGTATATATAACAGATATGTCAAAGGCAATTGTTTGAGAAAAGAGGAACTTGGGGTGTTAATGTACTAACTATGGCTGTGCCAGTTGTTACTGGAAATTAAGAGCAAATGTGCTGATGACTGCTAGACATTGCAAATGCAAGCTAAGCAATATTAACAAACATTGGTAAGGTCATAGGATAACCTAAGAGGGATTGGCTTAAGGTGGGCTTATGGAGAAGTATCTATAACTGTACTATTGTAGGAATGGCCTTTGCACAGGAATATTGGGAATGACCCCCCTGCATCCTTTCTTCTGTGCAAAATAAAGTTTTGCAAATGTCCACCTGGGTATCTGGTTTCTTGGATGTTGCACACCGGGCGCAACCAGTTTTCCGGGACAACAATTAAGGTAGCAGAATCTTTTCCTAAGAACACACAGCTGTTGCATATGGCAAAATGTGAAGTGCTACATAGCCCTCATATGCAGGATGAACTTCAGGTGCAAAAGAGTTGCACAATTTTGGAGGGAGCAGTGAAGGCAGGGTTTTCATTTTAGATATTTTTTCAAGATGGGCTTTTTATTGAAAGGTGAAGGTGCATTAAAACTATTTTAAGATGCTACACTGTAAATTTCATATGTTCTTTTATTTCAAAATAATTCCACAGGTATTTTTTTTTCCAGTATTGCATCATGAAAATTTGGCATGGTGATTGAACATGCCCTGCAAAAAGGGTCACTGGGAAGAATTAGTATTGAAAATGTCAATTCCAAGCATTCTAGGACAAAGTACCTAATTCAAAAAATACAAATGAGCTTGGCTTATGATATGTCAGCCAAGCAACTGTATGTTCGACTAGCTTTCCATAAATATGTCAGCTGAAAATAACCAGTAAAATGACAGCTTCATTTTTTATTCTATTTCTATTATCTCTCTTGTAAACTGATTCCCTTGGGTTTCTCATGGAAAAGCTCACATAAATAGTGAAAGTCATTTCGATAATTCAAACACTTTTTCAATGTACTAAAACAAGATTAACTAATTGGCTAACCATTGCCGTGTTAATATGCTTAGAAAAGCAAAACTATTAAAAAAAATAAGAAGCCCATATGGACATCTCACCAAAATGCATGTAGTTCCTTTTTTTTTTCAGGAAAGAAGAAAAGACATGAATGAGTGAGGAAGGAAGGAAGGAAGGAAGGAAGGAAGGAGGGAGGGAGGGAAGGAGGGAAGGAGGGAAGGAGGAGGGAAGGAAGGAAGGAAGGAAGGAAGGAAGGAAGGAAGGAAGGAAGGAAGGAAGGAAGGAAGGAAGGAAGGAAGGAAGGAAGGAAAGGAGAATATGCCTGCTTATACATGTTACTTATGTGTAAATATGTCATAACAAATATAATGGAACTTGTATACATTTGTATATAAATATGAAAAGCTTTCTCCATTTTCCATATATTGCATATACTGATTGGATGTTGGCTTGAATATTTATATCCAGTCCTGTTGATCTAAACTCTGCTTATCTTTATTAAAGCTTAGGATAGTTATATATAAGTTAGAGAATTTATATTGCATAACATATCTATGCCTTTTTTGAGGTGAATATGTAGAAGAGTTATATATGTCTATAGTAGCCAAAAATCAGAACACTTCTAATAGGACTTTTTCCAATCAACAAGTGTCATTAAAAAGCATAAGTTCACGGATGGTTATTGATTTTAATAAAACATGTTAGTTGTAATCATTCTTTCTGCACAAAACAAATCCTTCCTGCCAAATAAGAGTAGCTAAGGATTGAGCTCTCAAAAGTAGCTCAAGCCAGTAACAACTTTACAGAGCAGCTTCAAAGATAGTTGGCAGAACAACACAAAAATGTACAATGTAACATGACATACAGTGCAGCGCTTAAGAAGTTGGCTTCTGGACATCAAAAGACTTAATAAACATAGATCTAGGATTGATATTTAAAGGTAAAACCTCAGTTAGTAATGTTCTGCTTGGATGTGCCTCTTTAGAGTGAGAAAGGATGTATTCCATGGTGTAACAGAAGATGAAAGGAAATATTGTGCCATGACTCAAGTTGACTCAGGTTGACTCAAGGTTGACTCAGCCTTCCATCTTCCGAGGTGGGTAAAATGAGGACCCAGATTGTTGGGGGCAATATGCTGAACTCTGTAAACTGCTTAGAGAGGGCTGTAAAGCACTATGAAGCGGTATATAAGTCTAAGTGCTATTGCTCTGTTACTGCAGCATATTAAACAGACCTAGCCTATTTGGCAGGGCAGAGGAGATACCATGGCTTATCTCTCTTTCTGATCTTCACATGTTGTTGTATGGTAGCAATCATTTTCTGATTATTTTTGTTAGAAAAGTGGGCACTTCTGCTTTCTAAGGATATCCTCTTCTTTCAGGGTCTGGGTATTCAATCCAGAGTACCCAGAATTGCGAATAAATTTGACTGGTGTGTCCTTCATGACTCTCAGGATTTATGCCTCCTATTTTTTCTTTTCCTTTTTTAAAATGCATCTGCAACATTTAAAATATTGAAAAGTCTTTTAAAAATCAATCAAAAATTAGCTTTCAAATTTATTCATTGCATTATTGTAATAACCCTGCAATCAATAGGGGATTGTAATGGGAATGAACATTTACAGTACATATGCATGTATAACACATACATTCTCTAAAAAATAATTATAGAATAATAAAGAACATTGTTGCTTTATTGTTTTTATAGATTCAAAGACTTGCTTTTGCATCTTTGAAAGAATTGAAAGTATGTTGATGCTATGCTATGCCGTGAGAACTGCTACAATTTATATTTTGCTCTGCTCTACATAATGGAAAAGATATCATATATCAGTCTATGTTCCACTTTATTTTATAAATAATCATTTATCCTATGTTGTGATCTCATTAAAATTAAAATTAATATTCCTATGGGATGTTGAAGAGGTTGCACACTCCATTTATTTGTTTTACCATGATTAATGATTAACTGATTCTTGGATTTTTCTCCTTTAATAATTGTGATAAATTACAGGCCATCATATTAATTTAATGTGCTTATAATGTCAGATCCCAGATGAAAAAGTGTGTATCAATTGTAATTAAGATAAGCAGTTTAACTTTGAACTGTAAGCAACAAAGCTTTGTATCACTAGATTTCATTACCAAGTCTATTGTAACCAGATATAACCAACTGTGGTTATCTGTATTGTGTTGGAAGTGGGAGACTTCACACAAAACAACAACCTTAGCCATAAAGAGTGGCAAAAACAGAGTAATATGTAGCATTTTACATGGATTGAAATGAATTTGATTCAGTTCTCCATGCAATGCAAAATTGGTAGGTGACTTCACACTAGCCCTTACTTTTTAACTGTATCCAAAAGTTATGAAATTATAATGAAAGTAAATTTGAGTATACTGCTTAAGTACACATGTTTTTGAATTCTGTTCAGCTTCTCAACTTCCTTTATCTTGGAATCCTAAAAGGTAATTAAAAATCACATACCATACCAGTCCTACCACTTGAATAATCACCCCTAAATACGAAAGGGAATAAGACAGTAATGAAAAGTCACAGAATATACAATATTATAAAAGATCAGAACCTGTTACTATTTGAGGCAGAAGTTTTGGTTGAAGGAAAAATACAGATGCTGATGTCTACAGCTATTGCTTCTTATTTAATGTCCCATGAGTAAAACATAGATACTGCCTATACTGAGAGAATCACATTGATCCATTAATTTAATCTTATCTACATTGACAGATGGAATATTTCCATATTTTCAATTTTTTTTCATCTGTATTTTGTATCTTTTCTTTTGAGCTGGTTTAACTGGTGACATAATTTATTGATTAATAAAAAGACCTTTGTTCCAATATCTCAACAGTAATAATCATCATGATATTATTGTTTCTAGCCTACAATCTCTTCCCTTTAAACAAAACCCCAACAAGTGTAACCGAAATTTAACATGAGTATTGAAAACATCTATATCTTAAAGACTGCAGTACACTGGATCCTCAGAGTGAAAGCCTGGAAGTTCAAAGTCCCTCTCCCAAAATACCTGTCTTGGTCATGTGATGAATCTCATTGGATGTTATAGAGACCCATATCACTTATCATCTTCCCCCAACTATACTGCTTTATGGCACACCAAAAGTTAAATATGAAAATAAAAAAGGAAAAAGAATAACAATAATAAATACACAGAGTATAATAGAATTCCCTAGCCCTCTGGTATATAAAGGTGTGACTGAACACTTCAACTTTTAATTCCTTTTTGGAAAATAACGTTTTTTTAATTATTTTTTAAATCTTTATTTATTTATTTGTTTGTTTGTTTGTTTGTTTAAAAAGGGAAATAGAAAGAAGGTTTATCTTTAAATAGATCTTTACAACAAGACATGCAATGTTCATAACAGACCACAAGATGGTATTGGCCCACTATAATTAGCAAGATTTATAGGACTCCGCTGCCAAATTAGATTTCATAGAACATAGAATCATAGGGATGGAAGAAACTTCGGAGATCTTCTAGTTCAATCCTCTGCTCAAGGCAGGAGATCTTATATCATTCCAGTCAAATGGTTTCTAATCCATTCTTCCAGTGATGGAGCTTGGGAAGCAAGCTATTCCATTGATTAATTGTTCTCACTGGGAAATTTCTCTTTAATTCAACATTAGGTTTCTCTATAATAAGCTTCCACCCATTACTTCTTGTCCTGCCCATTGGTACTTAGGAGAATAATTTGATTTTCTCTTCTCTGTGACAGCCCCCCAAGTACTGGAAGACAGCTATCATGTCACCCCTAATCCTTCTCTTCAATAGGCTAGATATACTTAGCTCCTTCAACCATTCATCATACAATTTAGCCTCCAATTTTGCCTTATAATCTTTGTTGCTCTTCTCTGTACACTTTACAGAGTATCAGCATCTTTTTTGTATCATGGTGACCAGAATTGGACACAGTATTCCAAGTGTGGCTTCGCTAGCGTGGAATAAAGCGGTATTAGGTACTGAGGTGGCGCAGTGGTTAGAATGTGGTACTGCAAGCTACTTCTGCTGATTGCTGACTGCCAGCAATTTGGCAGTTCGAATCTCACCAGGCTCAAGATTGTCTCAGCCTTCCATCCTTCCGAGGTTCGTAAAATGAGGACCCAGATTGTTGGGGGCAATATGCTGACTCTGTAAACCGCATAGAGAGGGCTGTAAAGCACTATGAAGCAGTATATAAGTATAAGTGCTATTGCTATTGCTATTATCTATTCTCATGATCTAGAAAGGGAGATCAGAGCAGCAAAAAGAAGCTACTCTGAAAAGCTAAGGAATCAGTTCTCAACAAATGAACCAGCAAATGTGGAAAACTCTTAAAAATATAACCGGTTAAAGCAAACCTTCTTCCCAAGCTGAAGGAAATCAACAACTGGCAGATGACCTGAATGTGTTTTACTGCAGGTTTGAGAGAAAACTACTGCCACCCATCTCCACAATCCCCATCTCAGACAACCAACAGCCAAGCCTCCTACAACCTACCATATCCCATTGGGCCCACCACTTCTGTTGATTACAGAAAATGAGGTGCAAAGCCTATTTCACAGAAAAAAGCCAGGAAAAGCACCAGGTCCAGACAAGATACAGTAACTCCTTCTTGCTTAAAAACTTGTGTTGACCAACTGACCTCATCTTCACCCACATCTTTAATAAATCATTAGAGATGTGCTATGTTCCTTCTTGCTTCAAATGCTCTACTATCATCCCAGTGCCAAAGAAACCATCCATCAAGGAACTGAATGACTTCTGACCGGTTGCTCTAACATCTGTAGTTATGAAGACCTTTGAAAGACTAGTGCTTGGCCACCTGAGAACCATCACAGATCCGGTGTTGGACCCCTTGCCTACTGAGCAAATAGATCGACAGATGATGCTATTAATATGACTCTGCACTACATCCTACAACATCTTGAATCTCCAAAGAGATTGCAAGGGTCCTCTTTGTATACTTCAGTTCAGCATTTAATACCATCATTCTGGACATTCTTCTAACTAAATTAAACCAGCTAGCGGTACCTGAACACACTTGTAAATGGATCATAAGCTTCCAAACAGACAGGAAGCAGCAGGTGAAGCTAGGCAAAATCACATCAGATACTGCACAATTAGCACAGGAACCCCCAGGGCTGTGTACTCTCTCCACTTCTCTTCTCTCTGTACACCAATGACTGCATCTCAAAAGATCTCTCTGTTAAAATACTGAAGTTTGCAGATGACACAACAGTGATTGGTCTCATTCAAGACAACAATTAATCTGCATACAGGCGGGAGGCAGTGGTGGGTTTCAAAAATTTTTGCTACCGGTTTGGTGGTCATGGCTAGGTGGTCATGTCATGTGACTGAGTGGGTATGGCCAACTTGACATCACTCATGCCCACACCCACTCAGTCACATGACCCCTTACCTAGCCATGACCACAGGAAAAGGTAGGAACATTTTTGGAATTTCCACCTATCTACCCCCACCCTCCCTTCATCAGTCATCCCAGTTTCCCCTCCTTTAGTGGCCCCGGCCCTAGCCCCGCTTCCTCCCCCCCACCATCTCTTTGTTTGGGCTGCTTACCTTCCACGGCGGCTGGTCCAGAGTCCAGAAGGCAAGCTGACCGGAGCTTTCAGCGGCCCCCAGCCAGCCACTGCTGCTGGAAAGCAGCTGGCAAAGAAGCCTCCCAGGCTGCCAAAAAGTACCGGAGGTTATGGAAAAAGCTGCTGCCATGCTGTCGCCGCCATGTTATTCACATATTCACATACCATTGGATTTGTAAGGCAATGGGATGTGTAGTTTCGAAGAATGTGGCAGTGATGAACATGGAGGGTGGGGCGAGCGAGTGGCGACCAGGGGACTGGTTTGGGGGCAGGCCAGTCAGCCATCACTGGCCAAATTTCTGCCAATGGTTCACATGACCGGTGCGAACCGGCTGAATACCACCTCTGGCGGGAAGTTGAATAACTAGCCTTGTAGTGTAACCAGAAGAATCTTGAACTAAATACACTAAAAACCATAGAAATGGTGGTGGATTTTAGAAGAAAACCTCCTATACTACCACCTCTTACAATACTAGACAACACAGTATCAACCATAGAGTCCTTCAAGTTTCTAGGTTCTATCATATCTCAAGACTTAAAATGGATACCTAACATCAAAAACGTCATCAAAAAAGCACAACAAAGAATGTTCTTTCTGCACCAACTCAGAAAGCTCAAACTGCCCAGAGAGCTGCAGATTCAGTTCTACAGAGGAATTATTGAGTCTGTCATCTGCACCTCCATAACTGTCTGGTTTGTATCTGCAACCAAACAAGACAAACACAGACTTCAACGAATAATTAGAACTGCAGAAAAAACAATTGCTACCAACCTGCCTTCCATTAAGGATCTGTATACTGCACAAGTCAAAAAAAGGACTGTGAAACTATCTACAGACCCCTTACATCCTGGACAAAAATTGTTTCAACTTCTACCCTCAAAATGACGCTATAAGGCACTGCACACCAGAATAACTAGACACAAGGACAGTTTTTTCCCAAATGCCATCACTCTGCTTAACAACTACCGTATTTTTCGGAGTATAGGACGCACCGGAATATAGGACGCACCTAGATTTTAGAGGAGGAAAAAAAGGAAAAAAGTATTCTGAACGAAATGGTGTAGCAATATATTATTTAATAAAATACCAGTGTAGCAGAATACTTTTTACAACTATGTACACTTTTTACAACCATGTACACTTTTTACAACCATATACACTTTTTACAACCATATACACTTTTTACAACCATATACACTTTTTACAAACTTCAAACTTGACAGCTTTAAGACTTGTGGACTTCAACTCCCAGAATTCGTCCTCCAGTCATGCTAGCTCAGGAATGGGAGTTAAAGTCCACAAGTCTTAAAGCTGTCAAGTTTGAAGAGCCCTGGGTTAGGGGTGGCAAGGGTCTTCAAAATTGACAGCTTTAAGACTTGTGGACTTCAACTCCCAGAATTCCTCCTCCAGTCATTCCTGAGCTAGCATGACTGGAGGAAGAATTCTGGGAGTTGAAGTCCACAAGCCCCACAGCAAACCTGGAAGTTGGTCTTCAAAGCTGTCAGGTGGCTCGCTTTGGGCAGCAGCAGCGGCGGCGACTCCGTAGCTGCCTCGGGAACAGGCTTTGGCCAGCAACGGCGGCAGTGGCTTTCCCGTGGTCTGGCGGTGGCGGCGGTGACGGCCAGCAGCAGCGACTTTGTTTGGGGCGATTTTGACGGCTAGCAGCAGCGGAAGCGGCTTTGTTTGGGGCAGCCGCGGCGGCTTTTTTATGGATGCCGCCGGCAGCTTTCCCGTAGTCCGGCGATTTTGGCAGCTAGCAGCAGCGGAAGCGACTTTGTTTGGGGCAGCCATGGCGGCTTTTTTATGGATGCCGCCGGCGGCTTTCCTGTAGTCCGGCGATTTTGGCAGCTAGCAGCAGCGGAAGCGACTTTGTTTGGGGCAGCCACGGTGGCTTTTTTATGGATGCCGCCGGCGGCTTTCCCGTAGTCCGGCGATTTTGGCAGCTAGCAGCAGCGGAAGCGACTTTGTTTGGGGCAGCCGCGGCGGCTTTTTTATGGATGCCGCCGGCGGCTTTCCCGTAGTCCGGCGATTTTGGCAGCTAACAGCAGCGGAAGCGACTTTGTTTGGGGCGGCAGACCATAACAAAGCCGCTTCCGCTGCTGCTAGCCGCCAAAATCGCTGGACTACGGGAAAGCCGCCGGCGGCAGACCATAAAAAAGCCGCTGCGGCTGCCCCAAACAAAGCCGCTTCCGCTGCTGCTAGTCGCCAAAATCGCCCCAAACAAAGTCGCTGCTGCTGGCAGTCACCGCCGCCACTGCCAGGGCGGCCGCGGCGGCTTTTCTATGGTCCGCCGCCGCCGGCTTTCCCGTGGTCCAGTGGTGATGGCCGCGGCCGTGGCCAGCGGCAGCGGCTTTGTTGTGGTCCGGCGGAAGCAGCGGCGGCGGCTTTCCCGTGGTCCGGCAGTGGCCTAATGCAACATCCGGAGTATAGGACGCACCCAGTTTTTGACCCTCTTTTTGGGGGTAAAAAGGTGCGTCCTATACTCCGAAAAATACGGTAATTCCCACAACACTGTCAAATAATTTACTAAGATTGTATTACTACTATTCTTCTCTTCCTTACTAGTATCTATCTCTTCCCACTTATTACTATAACTATGTTGCTTATATCTTTCAAATTATAGTTTTTATTTGTTTCCTAGTATGTTTTGATAGTTTATTAGTAACCTTGACAATCACTAAGTATTGTATCTTTTTATTCTTGATGAATGTATTTTATTCTCCTTATGTACACTGTGAGCATATACACCAAAGACAAATTCCTTGTGTGTCCAATCACACTTGGCCAATAAAGAATTCTATTCTATTCTATTCTATTCTATTCTATTCTATTCTATTCTATTCTATTCTATTCTATTCTATTCTATTCTATTCTATTTCATTCCATTCCATTCCATTCCATTCCATTCTAGATGCTATCCTTCTCTTGACACAGCCTAGGACTGCATGGGGACATTAGGACAGGGATGGTAGGCATGCTGGTGTGCTTATGCACGCCCCTTACAAACCTTTTAGGAATGGGGTGAGGTCAACGGTAGACAGTCTAAGGTTAAAGTTTTGGGGGTTTGGGGAGAAAACTACAGTCAGGTAATGTATTCCAGGCATTGACCACTCTGTTGCTGAAGTCAAATTTTTTGCAATCAAGTTTGGAGCAGTTTACGTTAAGTTTGTATCTATTTTGAGCTCGTGTATTATTGCAGTTGAAACTGAAGTAGTCATTGACAGGTAGGACATTGTAGCAGATAATTTTGTGTGCTACATTTTGGTCATATCGAAGGCGGCATAGTTCTAAATTTTCTAGGCCCAAAATTTCCAGTCTGGTGGCATAAGGTATTCTGTTGCGAACAGGGGGGTGTAGGACTCTTCTCATGAAATATCTCTGGACATTCTCAATTGTATTAATGTCCAATATGTAGTGTGGGTTCCAGACAGATGAGTTGTATTCTAGAATTGGTCTAGTAAATGTTTTGTATGTTCTGGCTAAAAGTACAATATTACCAGAGAAGAAGCTACGCAAGGTTAGGTTAACATTCTTAATAGTGTTGCAGTGGGCTCTGGCACTTACTGTAGATCATTATAGAGGAGTATTCCATGGTTCTTAACTGAGTGAGGATCGTCAACAAGGTCATGATCATCTAGTTTGTATTTTGTGTTCTGATTATTTTTGCCAATGTGTAAGACTGAGCATTTGTTGATTGAGATTTGAAGTTGCCACTTGTTTAACCATTCTGATACATAGTCAAGGTCTTTTTGAAGGGTAGTAGCATTGTCGGAGGTGTTGAATAGTTTTACATCATCTGCATTTTGTCCCTTCATCTAGATCATTTATTAAGTTGTTGAACAGTACAAGACAGAACCTTGAAGTACTCCATTGCATACTTCCCTCCATGTAGATGTAGTTCCATTGAGAGGTACACATTGGGTGTGATTGGTACACAATCACCATCTGATTGTGGTGCTAACTATTTCACATTGTTCTGACTTATCAAGGAGTATGGTATGATTTATTTTGTGAAATGTCTTACTGAAGTCCAAGTAGAAAAATTCCACAGCATTTCCCTGATCCACTAATTTAGTCACTTTATCAAAGAATGAAATAATATTTTTTCTGTCGTGATCTGTTTTTAATAAACCCATGGCTTCTAGTAGTCATCTCATTCATTTCTAGGTGCTCACAAATCTGCCATTCAATTATCATTTCCAAGATTTCCCTAGATATTAATGTCAAGCTGAAATTTTTTCTTTTCTCCTCTTTTTGTAGATTGGAACCACATCAAGTCTTTTCCAGTCTTCTGGTATTTCCCCTGTGCTACAGGAGCTTTAAAAGATTATATTCAGTGATTCTGAGATTATGTCTGCCAGCTCTTTCAGAACCGTGGGATGAATGTCATCTGGTCCAGATGACCTGCATTCATCCAGGTGGATAGGTATTTTCTTACCTACTTTGACTTGTTTTGACTATTTTGACTTATTTCATCTTATTAGGCCTTATCAAAGTAAAAGATAAATCTTCAGCCAAATTTTACCAAGAATGACTGCACTGTAATTGTGCAGAGCAATAAGGACAGAAGGCAGTAATGTTTAACTAGTGCATACACATAAGTCAAGATAAAAAATTAATAGAATATCCTGACTAAACTTTGATACCTATTTCTTCTTAAACAAAATCCTTTCAAAAAGTAATCTTCTTAGGTGGATTAGGGTAATTCCAGCAGTTTATTAGAACTGTTGGGAGGTGATACCCTTTCCTTCTTTGGTCAGGTCAAGCACTGCAACTTTGATTCCCTGGAATTTTGTTTCCAGTTTTTAAAAGAACAAGGCTTTTCATTATCCAGAAAAGAAGGTATTTGGGGAGCTTGATGGTGCCGATGTGCTTACATGCCCACTTACATGCCCACTTGTCCCTTCCATATGACAAACAACATCTTTCTATCTTGAAAGTGAATTAAAATTTGAATAATAACAGGCCATTCGTGACCATGGTTTGTAGCCTGCACATTCACTACAATAACTATTGTACATCATTATATTCAATTCTAAAACAATAAAACCACTGACATAAAAATGGACAGAAAGAAATAGAATGTTTCTGCACCAGTTAGTATTGCTTCATCTTTTCTTAAAGCTTTAGTTCTCGATTAAATTTGATCATTAAAAACAAGATAAGTATTTGTATATATTTTTCTCATAGTGGACAATGGAAGTATTAAAGATAACACTTTTGGGCTGCAAGAGTTATTGTGGAGTTGCATGGTCTCAAAATTGAAATATAAAATTATTAACCTCATTTCCACCTTATTCTTGTTCCATATCCAGATCAGTCAAGCTTCATCATACTACCCCTAGCTATACCCATTTCTGAATGTTTGAACCATTTGTAAAATTCTATTTCATGCCCTTGAATCAGATCCGGCAGTCTATGTACAGTCTGTGCTATTAGCTAAGACTACATTGTGCAGTGTCATGCAGTATTTTACACTAAGTTTCATATCTATAAACATATCAATTATACCAGGATACAAAACAATTTTCAAGAGCTTTCAGGATTTAAGAATAGAATACTAATTTCATCTTTGTTTTGTCCAGACACTAGTATATATACAATCAAGATATCCATCCTTCCTTTTTCAAAAGAAGCATTAGCTTATAAGGTCAGTCTAAAAAATATGCAATTTTAATGTTCTGAGTGTTATAATGTTTTGTAATCACAATGCTAATTTGTGCTGTTCTTGGAACTTTAATTACAAAGCTAAATTGTACTAATATCCATTAGGTACTTCTTAATTGAAGGCACATCATATGTCTGATGTGGCAGTACTAATTGGTGTAATTAAATTCTAATATGCATCAGTAGCCTATTAAAAAAATTAAAAGAGAATAAAAATAGTGAAACTTCACAGAGCTTTTTTAATTTAACTTTTTGCATAAATAAATAAAAATCTTGAGACATTATGTATTTCGGTGATTTTTTTTGGTCAAATGTGTTATAGCAAGAGCTTTAAAAAGCTAAAATTTCAGAATATCTAATAGCAACACCAAGATACATTATTGAATTTAATGGTGAAAGATCAACTGTTCTTCCAAAGGATCCATTGATTCCCAACTCTATAATGAAGCTTGGCAGGGCAGGCTTCTCAAAGGCTTTAGAGTTTTCCTATAAAGCAGAACAATGCAAGGTATCTTCCATCAATGATGGAAGGTAACCCTACTTTCATCTTTAGATAAGCACAGGGGTGTCCTCGGGGAAGCCCAAAATCTCCCTATGAAGTTCTTTTGGACTTCCAGTTTGGCAATAATCTCCCCCCCACCCAGCCACCTCAGATCTCAGTCCCATATAGTATCTGGACTATCATTTTGCCCTTGAAAAAAATTAAGTGCAGGGCTGCAACTGCTCTCCTTTAGAACAGAAAAAAAAATCAGGCTAATAGCAATGGCACTTAAACTTATATACAACTTCATAGTGCTTTACAGCCCTCTCTAAGTGGTTTACAAAGTCAGCATAGCTGGATTCTCATTTCACTGACCTTGGAAGGATGGAAGGCTGAGTCAACCCTGAGCCAGTGAGAATCAAATTGCTGGCAGCAGGCAGAATTAGCCTGCAATACTGTATTATAACCACTAATAGCTAAATAGTTAAATAAAGGGTTAATGAAAGGTGATGCCTGTATATTTAAAAGAAGGATGTTGCTCTATTGGTTGGACATTAATTGATGTTACGAAAAACATCTGTTTTGGGATTTTAGTATCATAGCAATAACATTTAGAGTTATATACCATCCATAATGCTTTACAGCACTCTCTGGATAGTTTTCAACGTAGTCATTATTTGCATATTGCCCCAACAATTTTACCAAACTAGGAAGGCTGTAAGCCTAAGACAACCTTGAGTATTATTAATGTTGTAATTAATGTTGTACGCCGCCCTGAGTCCCTCGGGAGTAGGGCGGCATAGAAGAACCAAATAATAAATAAATAAATAAAATAAATAAATAATATTAGTATTTTAGTAATTACTAAATGGTTTAATATTTAGTATTATTTCTGCCAAAGATACTTTCTTTTGTTTTACTATCTTTTATCCTCAGTTTTTCTCTTCCATAATAATCAGTTAGTTTGGCTGCTAATTCGTCTAAGGCCAACCCTGGCATAGGAAATAAGAGCTATGTCATTGGCATAAATTAACATTGAAATATTCCATCTAGTGAGGTGAAGAACTTTGTGACTTCATGGTCTCTACAGTAATAGTAATATAAAAGTTAAATAAGAAAGGAGCAAGAAACAATCCCATTTGTCTCCTTTCTCCAGTGAAATAGGGTGTCACAAGCAATAGCAATAGCAATAGCACTTAAACTTATATACCGCTTCACAGTGCTTTACAGCCCCCTCTAAGCGGTTTACAGAGTCAGCATATTTCCCCCAACAATTTGGATCCTCATTTTACCGATCTCAGAAGGATGGAAGGCTGAGTCAACCTTGAGCCTGGCGAGATTCGAACTGCCAAATTGCAGGCAGCCGGCAGTCAGCAGAAGTAGCCTGCAGTACTGCATTCTAACCACTGTGCCACCATGCTCTCAATGTTTTTTTTTTTCCTTATGCCAAGAGAGTGTGGAGTCTGGATAAGGAAGAAGAGTCTTTGACTCAACCTAAGGATTTAAGTTTTAAGCCCCCCAGTTTTATTTTTGAACATCTGATATGCCATTCTCCTAGGCAGGGAAATTCTTTCTGAATTTACAGAGTCTGCTCAATGAGGAGCCCAGGTTTTTCACAGCTTCATAGTTTGCATACTATTTCTTCCTGAAATGGGCAGTTCTACTTTGTCATTCTACTCTTGTTCACTTTCCAGTTGGACTATTGCAATGCATTCTACCTGGGGTTGCACATGAAAAGCAATTAAAGGCTGCAGTTGGTCCAGAACCAGTAGCATGAATACGTTTTGGCATATATCTGAATACTCATGTCTCTGCTTTGCAAGCTGTGTTGGCTTTCATTGTTTTTCAAGTTCCAGTTAAGCTGCTGGTGATCTTTAGTAGTTAGGCCAGAAAATCAACTTCACAGGAACTCTAAAAATGCTTTTATTGTTATTGACTATAATAGAAGGATATTGTTTGTTCTGTACCTCTTTACCCTTCTTATAGTTGAATGAATTGAGAAGACATCTGCTTACACTGATTGCAAATATTATCTCATAGTTTTGAATTTAAAACAATGTTTTGTCTGCTTTTGCTTCCAGCATATTTCTGTCACCTTCCTTACTCTCTACACCTACAAAGACCTAGATTATATAGGGCCATGTCATTAGTTAGACTGCCTGATCCTGATTATATCTGCCCATTTCGCTAGACCTTACAGGATGTAACTGGTTCCAAAGCCAGTTGCATGCACAATTCCTATTGAATATAAAGGATATGGTTCCAAAATATTTAACATACAAAAAGGAGCTTCTTATATTTTACTCAAAAATTCTATGTACTATAATTTTAATCTGCTTCTTCCAAATTTTCCTTTTTAGACTTTGCCTAACTGAATTTGCTGGTTAATATTTTTTTATTATTATTTTGTTGGAACATTTTCATTAGCTTCAGATCTGACAGTGTGTGTGTGTGTGTGTGTGTGTGTGTGTGTGTGTGTGTGTGTGTGTGTGTGTGTGTGTGTGCAGACTGCTTGTAATTCTAAGCATTGTTGTAACCTATGGCCATAGATTATCAATTTATCTGACAGTGTGTAGTGCTTAATAAATGTATAACTCTTACTGACAGAATTTTTAAAAAAGCATCAAAAGAAACTTCAACTTAGCAAAGATAAATAACTTATACTGCAATAATATTAGGAAGTGACACTGAAATAGTTTAGTTTAGTTTAGTTGTCAAGCATACAATATAAGATTACGAATAAAATTATAAACATGATTGTGAATACATGAAATGTATAAACATGATTATGAATATATGAGATGGTTACGAATAAAAGGGAACATTAGGACAGGGATGGTAGGCACGTTGGTGCTCTTATGTACGCCCCTTACAGACCTCTTAGAAATGGGGTGAGGTCAACAGTAGACAGTCTAAGGTTAAAGTTTTGGGGGTTTGGGGAAGAAACCACAGAGTCAGGTAGTACATTCCAGACATTGGCCACTCTGTTGCTGAAGTCGTATTTTCTACAATCGAGTTTGGAGCACTTTACCTTAAGTTTGTATCTATTGTGTGCTTGTGTATTGTTGTGGTTGAAGCTGAACAAATTGAATAATTATTTAGACGTTACTTGATTGTTGAGTAGTAAGTATATCTGCCTTCCGATGCCGACTTTGCAATTGCCACTCGGTCTTGCCAGGGTTCAGTTTCAACCCGTTGTTCTCCATCCAGCCTCTAACAGCCTCCAGGCACTGCGAAAGAGAGGATACGGCATCGCTTAACCCACCATGGGCTAAGATATGCAGCAGTATCATCAGCATATTGGTGATATCTCAGTCCATGCTTTGTGTTGAGTATGAAATAGTTTAAATTCTGGCTGTTAAAAGTCCTGATGTTAAAATGAACCAAAAAAAAATAATATATTTTCAGGTTACAGTGGGAAGTCTTCCTTTTTCTTTTCTGTTCACAGTATTATTTTTAAAAATTCCAATTGCAATTGCAACAAATAAAATTGTTATGACTTTTTAAAAAAGAGTTTCCAGTGTTTGTTTAGTTTTGATATTACAAGACTATTTATTTTATATTAATGCACTGAAAAAGTTGATGTGCTGCCATCTGTCACTGAGAAACTAAGAAACTAGCCTTAACGTTCAATAAAAATATGATTATACTGTTATTTTGCTGTAAAATATATATGAGGTTATTTTATAAAAGCGAATGAGAAGGAAATGGAAGCTGAAACCTATGTGCCCACAATTATGATCTCAAGTCTATTTATATTGATGGCAGTCTCAATAAAATTCATTGGATGCACTTTTCTTAAACTACTTACACCAAAGAAGCTTGCCAATAACTATGTGTTACCTGTAAAAATGAGTTAAAAATGACAGAAACATATCTGTAATTATTTCATATCTGAATGCCAGCCAGAGATAGCAATTGAATGATTTTGTTTTGTTTTCAATTATCCCATGCTATAACACTTTTCAATGTTTTCTTTTTCTCTTTCTATTGATTTGAACAATATATTCAAAAAAATCTTATCAAATCTTCAAAATGTGCTTAAAAACTTACCCAGCTTTAATACCAGCACATTTTACTCTTGTTTTATGAAAAATCATAGAAACTGTTTTTCACTTTGAATTTCATCTCCAAACTATTAAAACTTATGCAATAAAAGTGAAATGAATGATAGCTCTTTTATAATGCAGTCTTATATTCTCTCACCTGGAGGTCTCATTGAACGTAACAGCGCTTAATACTGAGTATTAAGTGTTTACTAGGAAATAAGTCAAATTAATTGAACAAAACTCTAGCTTTACCTTGTTCAACATCGTAATGTTTAATATGGAATCTTTGCCTGAGAAGTATTTAATATCAGTAGACTTTCTACTTCCTTGAAAAACAATTTTCATCCATATAAGGGAGGTAGTAAGTAGATATTTGATTTAAAACTTTCAAATAAACAATAACTTTGATTCATTATCTTATTTTTACCATCCATTATTGGTAAGGTAAGGTTTTAAAACCAGAAATATTCTTGTTGGGCATTTTACTGGATAAGTGTAATAAAGCGAATGCATTGGGTTGAAATTCACTTACCTTCCCTACTGGTTCGCAAATGTGCGTGCACCACATCTGCGTCTGCGCAAAGCATTCTGCACATGCGCAGATGCTGAAAATTGTTGTCAAAAAGGGACATCATGATGTCCGCATGGGTGGGCGGGGCTTCACGCAGTCACCCCTACTGTATCACGCGAGCCGGATAGAGCCGGCTGAATTTCAGCCCTGGAATGCGTATCTGATTCTACATGTACTGACTGCAGCTAGAATTGTATCTGCACAACAGTGGAAAAGTGAAGACATCCCAACAGATAAAAACGTGATTTAAAAATATTAGAATGTGCAGAAATGGATAGGCTAACACTTACAATTAAGGAAAAAGAAAGAAACTGCATACTTTTTGACCTGGGATTTATTTTATCAATGGTTAGCTATAAAAACAGGAGTTAGAAACAGGAAAATATAAGGAAAGGATCAATGATATAAGGGAGGTATGTTCAAATGATTAAGTAAACATCACCATCATTAATATTAATATTATTATTAAAATTAATATTATTATAATCAATACTAATGTAATGAACACTGTTGTAAATATTTTGATTACTATTTCCTACAACTATTTGTACCCAGACAACACACTGTTTAATTGAAAATGGAATGTTTATACGTTATAAAATAAAATAAAAACTTGATGGCAAAAAAGAGTAAGGTTTTGAACTGCATTATGTTGACAGGGAAGATATTGGTATAATATTAGGGATGACAAAGATCTGCCATGATAACAATTATTTGAAGTTTGGAATCTATCATTCTATAGGCCAAGGACCATCTCTTGACCTCTGTTTAGCAAAGTTTTCTCTGCCCCAGAGAAAGGCTGAAATGCTGTACCTTTTTCTCAAGAGGAAATAAACATGTCAGCAAGGATAGACAGGATTCATTTCAGATAATGCGCTTCAGCCAATATTTCAAGTGACATATACTAGTGTGGACCTCATCAGAAGTTCCAATCCATTTCCAGCCAAGAAAGCCATTTAGTTCAGATTGGGGAACATGAAGCAATTTTGATTGGATTGCTTCTAATGCCGCTTTATCTTTGTAGGCACACTAGAAGGCACTGCATTTTGGATAGAAATAATTTTAATGATGCAGTGATAAAGTCATTACTCTTATAGCTCTTCAATCTAATTATAGCATTGAAAGTCATTTGGGCAACTATACAGTAATAGCTTCTCAGATTCATTGTTTGCAAATTGTGGAAGATGGAAAATAGATATATAAATAGTTGAAATTTACATATCATTGATTTTCCAATTAGAATGGCACTTGGTTTGTTTCATGAATATGATCACGTTTGTTTTAGTGTAATTAATTTCAAGGGTCTTTTGCCATGGCAAAATGTTGGTAGAACCTTGAACACTCTACCAAAACCCAACCTGAAATAAAAAAAAAAAGAATGAAGGCGGTGTCACCATAAAGGAATATAGATATGGAAGATATGTACTTCAATATACACATACCTAAATATTAAATGGATTTGATACAAATAGAGAATTAATATTCCTTAAGTAGATGGGTAACCAAATTTTCATTTATTGGCATAAACTCCAATTTTGACCACCTAATAGAATATCCTGCATATATCATTTGCATCAACATTGGAATGGTAGTATGAGATCTCATACTTAATCTTATTTTTATATGAGACATAAACAATAATTTCATCTAGGATATAAGGTTTATATGCTTCCCATTCAAAATTCCAGACCCTTGATTTTTCTGAATTCAAATCAAAGTACTACAAAATCTCTACCCACCAATCTGCCATACAAATTCATCTCATTCTTTGATAGGAACCAGAGCTGCTTCCACATTTGACAGAGGTCCAGTAGGAACATGGTTTGTGAACATGGTTTATCAGAAGATAGATACAATTTCTATCAGAAGATAGATACAATTCTGGAGACAAGTATCAAGATAATCCTAAAAAGGCCCTGGTTGAACATCCCATGTGTGTGTGTGCGTGTGCGTGCGTGTGCGTGCGTGCGTGTGCGCATAACAATGAGCTATGCTAGCGGGATGCTGGGGACCTCATCTTTTCAGAATTAGAGTTGTCAGCAAACCAGAATATTGTTGTATAATCACTGTGCCATATGATTAGAATTATTATTTTGCTTTTGTTAATTCTGTTTTAAACTTTTTAGCATATTGTGGGAACGCAGACATTTTAAAAAATAATGGACAAAAATCCAATTGTTTTGTGGAGAAACACTAGCAAATAGCTTTTATAGGCTTTGCTAAAATAGTGGTAATTCTTATTATTATTGTATGATCTTTTTAAAATAAATGCGTGTGAAAGAAAGTAAGGATAAAAGGGAGACGATTTAGGAAAAACAGAATTTTAAAAAATCAACAACAGATAAATAAATGTTAGTTTCTTTTTTTCCTTTTCCTTCCTTGTCCCCACTTGAGCCTATCTAAACAAATTGTAATGGGCAATGGATATAGAACAACTATCAGTGGTGGGATTCAAATAAGTTAACAACCGGTTCTTTGCCCTAATGACCGGCTGGGTAGGTGTGGCTGGGTGATCATGTGACTGGGTGGGCGTGTCCAACTCAATGTCACTCATGTCAAGGAGCACTTTGCCTGGCCTCTCGTAACCATGGGGATGCTGCAATGGTCATAAGTGTGAAAAAAGGTCATAAGTCACTTTTTTCAGTGTCATTTTAACTTTGAATGGTCACTAAATGAACTGTTGTAAGTCAAGGATTACCTGTACAAAAATACAAAAAGCTTCTTTGCTTTCAAAAAGCTGCCCTAATACCAATCATTAGATTATAAATGGGGGAATACATACTGAAGATCAATGACAGTCACAGCCATCATGGAAACCTAAACCATTCTGTCTGAATACCTTTCTTTTCATCAGCAATATCTGCAACCCAGAGTTACAAATCAGGCAGGGTGCCAGAGCACCTTGAGGAATTAAAATAGTTAAAATACAACGATAACTATCAGCAGCCAACTCTTGCTCATAAAATGAAACCCTTTAGCAGAGAGTCATTTAAGCTTTCCAGAAAGTGGGTGGGAATATTTGGGCTACAAAATGCCAGCTAAAGAGACAAATTAACAAAGTATATAGGGGACCCAGGTTCAAGTCTCTGCCCCCCCAAACACAATAAAATTAGTACATGCCACAGATATCTAAATAAACTTCAAGCCTGTGTTGGAAGAAATATCCATCTGGTTCAGTTCCAAGCTGGGATAAAGACACTGGAAACATGGAGGCTGATTGGAAAGATGGTTTAATGATGAAGCAGAACCACATGGACTCTCTGAGATAATGTAATGAAGAAGCTTGTATCCTGAAAGGGTGTTGGGCAATTCCTAATGTGTCTTAATGTCTTTTCTCCTATTTTGAATCTTGAGTGAGGGCCAGAGGTTGGTTGCTCCCGGTTCAGACCGGTTCTATAGAACCGGTAGCGAGAATTTCCCCCCTGCTCACCAAACTGGAAGCAATTGCCAGTTGGCCACGCCCCCAGACTGGCTTTAATGGTGGTGCCGTAGGTGCTGCCATCTTGTTTTTGGCTTCAGAAGCTTGCTTTTTGGCACTGCACATGTGCGCACACACCCACGCAGCTTGGGAGGAAGCAAACTGGTGGCGAGGTAAGTTAGAACCCACCCCTGGTGAGGGCTAATCCCATTCTGCCTTTGTTCAGACCTTGCTGCAGGGAATTTTTGCCTATGAATAGAACTATCTATCTCTTTATCTCCTAAGTGCTGACATCTGCTGTGGGCTATTAAGGAAGGTGGGGGCTGCTTTCTCCCTCTAAGAAAACATGAAATATATATCTCATCCAGGGAAATATATTCTTCCTTTTTTAATTTCTCAAACTATTTCATTCCTCTAGAAGAGGGGTGGGTGCTAACTTTCGACAATTGGTGCCATGTTACTGAGCCTTATTATTATGAGAGAAAACTAAAATGAATTGGAAGGAGGATCCACTTACTATCAGTGAGCAATCATGTGCCTTGGAGCACATGAGCCATCATGTGCCTGAAGCAATGCAAGCGACTCCTGTCCCAAAGGTGCTTTTTCAAGAGGCAATTGGACTTTCTGGAAACCAAAAAAGTCCAGTTGCCTCTTGAAAAAAGCACCTTTGGGACAACCATGATCTGGATGTCTGAAGAATCCCCATAGACAAGAGACTCCTGTGCTCAGTGAACTGACAAAGCACCCTACCTCTCAGCCATTTCTTCTATGGCTCTGCCAACCCTTATGTAAATAGCTCTTAATCCAAACAGTCCCTCCTCCCAAGCCCCAGAATAAAAGTACCAGCAAAGGAGGAGGGGGAAAGTCCATAGAAGCCGTTCATGCTATAGAAAGTCTGAGCGTACTCCCAAGAACCATTCACTGCTGTTACAATGTAGCAAGGCTTAACTCAGAGGCAGTTTTGGAAAACACTTAAGCAGGCTAGAAACAACACACACAGGCACACCAGAACCCCTCCTTCCTGCCTTCCTGAAAGGATTAACCCCGTAAAGTGGGAAAAACAAAAGGCTGTTGGAAGGAGATTTCTTCCAACAGCCTGTTCACCGAACTACTCAGAAAGTTAACTACCGGTTCGCCCGAATCGGTGTGAACTGACTGAATCCCACCACTGAACTATATTTCCCAAAGTCAGGGCTTAACGATGCTGGATGTGCTGAGCAATTGCCAGTAATCTGAGTCCAGCACCATGGGAAGGAGTGAACTCTTGTCTCTTATCCTAGCTCCTACCCACCTAGCAGTTCGGAAGCATTGTTTGTGAGTAGATAGAGTAGGTACTGCCATTTTGGTGATGGGAAAATGCTGGCTACATTCTGTGCAAGGAGCTGAAACAGGAGCTGGATATGCTGGATGTGATTGGAGAAGTGGTGGAGGAAAAGCCCCAGATGAGCCGAATTCTTTTGAGAAAGTTGCAGGCCAGCCTATATGAAGCTACTTCTCTCTCTTGTGGTACACTGGTCCAACAAATGGACTAACGACTGTTGGCTAGCAGGACCTCTACCATGTGTATAACATTGTAGCCTTCCTGGCCTTGTATGCCATATGTAAATAAATAAATAAATATTTTCCCAAAATGGTCTTCTTGGTGAATATTGCAGAAGAGATATAATTCATTGGTTCCCAATATCAGTTTCATCAAATCCTTCATGCAACCCACCATCTTTGTTTTTATGTGGAAGGAAAAAGTATTTGAATTGTTAATGCCAGAAAGTTTATCAAATCTTCAAATCTTCATATTTCTCTGAAGCAATTCATTAGGATATTTAATTTTCAAAAGGGTGCCTTTCGTGAATCCTCTTCAAACTGAAATAGCCAATCAAAGCTTTGTAAGACCTTATTTGAGATTAATGTGTGAGGAACAAATGATCCAATTAGGATTTAAACTTGAGTAAATTTATTTTACAAGTGGTTGGTCAATTTCATAATAGACAATCAAATCTTTTGCACATCACTTTTCCAGCAATGGAATATTTTCCCCTTGTACTTAAATACCCAATTGCCAAATATTAATTATCCCATTGTAGAATAATAGTCCATATTATTGTGAAAATAATAATCAGGCCACATGGTTTAACTTTCACAGTTAAAATAGTGAATTATATGCTGAAATATCCTTTTCAGAAAGTTTCAAGTGGACAAAATATGAATCTGACTTTTTAATTATGAAATGTTACATACTTCAGAGAACTCTGACAGCTACATTATCAATTGGGAGGCAATATTTTTTTAAGAACTAGAGAAAAGGTCTGTTTCTTCAGTATGACAATTATATTCTGAATAGACTTTAATGTCAATGAAATCACAATATTGAAGGATTACATTTTATCAAGAGACACAATATGAGAATTATGAGAAACTATGTTTCCATTTATTGAAAAACTACAAACACTCCAGGACAATTTAGAGTCGGTTATATGGCCCAATTAAATTAAAAAATGAGGTGCTTGTCTTTAAATTCCAATAATTATGGTAGTCCTATAATAATCTCAAATTAAACAGCATTTAGTTTGTCACTGTTCTCCTATCTGACAAAAGTATGGTTGATAATAAAGTATGGTTGATAATAAGGTCAGTCTCAATTCTTAGTGACCACATACATAGATTTTTTTTCCCAAGACGAAATGACCCCAACCTGGTTTTCCAACAGTCTACTTATTACCATGTTCTAAAGTAGGATAACATTTAGTCATGAAAGAAAGAGAAATGTCTGTTAACCAACCACAGTAAAATCAAGTGATATCTTGATTGGCAGAATGATGAATGAATAAACTACACTTACAGAATCCTATAGTTTCCCTAAATATACTTAAATAGTCTTGCCCAATTTATTTTCTCCAGACATAAAAAGAGACCCTAATTTTGATAACTATAGTCCCATTATTTCTGTATTGCTTTGATATTTGTAATTATTTATGCTGCAATTATGAAATAATGCTTTGAATATCTTGGAAGAAACAGAAATAATTCCTTCAGGATTATTCAGAAATGCATGTCACTATTGAGTGTGGTATATTTAATTAAGCTATAAGAATTTATCTAAGTAAAATTAATCAACAAAAATGCATTGCTTTCATGTGGCAAAAAGAGCAGGTAAATAGGTTACTGCCCAATAGAATTGTGATAACTGAAAAGTTCACAGCCTTGTTGAATTTGGGGAGCAGGTTTTATTCCGAACTGTTTCCAGGCAGCAGATCTTAACTATAATTATACTTAATTAATTAACAGATTAGATGAATATTTCATTTTAGTCATAGAATATTATAATATTTGAGAGTTAAATGGCTGTTCCATAACCACAGGTATTATTATAGAGAAAATACTGACAGCTGTTTTATAAAAACACATTTTTATAATATGTCAATGATAAATTTCAAAGGTTGACCTACTGTTTTTGAGGACATTAAAAGACCATAACCAGCCGTTTTCTTGTAAGAACAGCCAGCCTCTGCCCACTATTGAACTTCCTAGTTTAAATATGTAAATATGCTCCAACTGAACAGAACAACAATATCACAGTAGTGCTTTGTACTATTATGATATCCAGCATTAAATAAATAATTATGTTCTATTAACTTTTACTGATATTTCTAAAATTCCTTATATAAATATAAGAAATTTGGAATGTTCACAATGCTTGATTTAAATAATACTCACCAATGTACCTTCTACCCATTTGCTTGCTTTCTGTTTGAGATTCATCAGGGGAAATGCTGAATCAATGGGTTAGCTGAAAGGTGACCAGGGAAGTGGGATTTTCCTGTGATCCACAGTAAGCCACAGGGTTAACAACAATCTTTTTTGTGTAAAATATGTGAGCATTCACTTACATTTTCTGTGCTATGACTATCGCTAGAGATAGTTCCACAGATGCATACTTGTTTGAAAAAAAAAAAAAAAGAAGCGTAAAGATTTTTACGGATGAAAGCCGATCCATTAGGTTCCTAGCAAAATGGAGCCATTTCTTTTCTGGTGTTCTAAATTACAGTCTATCACCATGATTGTTGCAAGTTCTTTTTAGGACTATTGACCCTCACTCAAAATTCAGTGACCTCCATGAGGCTTTTCAACTTATGGTTCAGCTGGTTTGACCTTTGCTAGGATATCTAATAGCTTGAATGGATTTAGTTAGCAACCAGATGCCTCTACAAGGCTTTTTCATTCTCATTGTACTGTAAACTAAAGTAGGAAATTTAAAGAAGATAAAGAAATTCCTTCCCATTCCTACTTATTATTAGTTCCAGAAAATGTTCAACAAGGAATAGATACTTTTTTGCAACAAACAGCTACCAAAACAAGGCTGAGGACGGCGTAAGGATATATACAATATACCCTCGTGCTGCACTGCCACCAAATATCATAGAGCACAGATTAAAAAAAAAACTCCATGTTTGTTTGTTTTTCAAGTTGCAATGCCTAGACATCCATTTAGGCATCATCCATGAGCTGTGATGGCATAGTGGTTAGAATACAGTACTGCAGGCTACTTCTGCTGACTGCCAGCTGCCTGCAATTTAGCAGTTTGAATCTCACCAGGCTCAAGGTTGACTCAGCCTGCCATCCTTCCAAAGTCAGTAAAATGAGGAGCCAGATTGTTGGGGCAATATTCTGACTCTGTAAACCGTAGAGAGGGCAGTAAAGCACTGTGAAGTGGTACAGTATATAAGTCTAAGTGCTATTGCTATTGCTATCCATGTTCTTCTGGGGCTGATGATAGCAGATAGATTGTCATTTCCTGACCATTTGTTTCCAAATAAAATTTGGTCTCATATCCCTTTATTTTGAGGCAAGACCAAGGGAATTTCTGTTACCATAACTTCCAGCTTCTCTTATAATTCTTTTACCTCATTTCGGTAAAATGGGGACCCAAATTGTTGGGGGCAATATGCTGACTCTGTAAACTGCTTAGACAGGGATGTAAAGCATTGTGAAGCAGTATACAAGTCTAAGTGCTATTGCTATTGCTATAATAGAGGGCTCAGGAATAGATATCTCCTAAACTGATTCATGTTAGTTATAGTGATGGATCAGATTCCATAAGGTTGAAAGCTAGCTGACAGGTTATTCAAATAAAAAAACTTCATGGACACAGAGAGTAAGACCAGCATGATAATAGCATTTATCAATAGCATTTAGACTTATATACTGCTTCACAGTGCTTTACAGCCCTCTCTAAGTGGTTTATTGAGTCAGCATATTGCCCCCAACAATCTGGGTCCTTATTTTACTGACCCCAGAAAGAGGGAAGGCTGAGTCAACCTTGAGCCTGGTGAGATTTGAAGTGCCAAATTGCAGGCAGTTGGCAGTCAGCAGGAGTAGACTGCAGTGCTGCATTCTAACCACTGCACCACCGCGGCTCTATAAAGCAGCTCTGCAGGTGTAATTAGTTGGTATTAGTTATTTTGTCCATAAACTGATCCCGATTGTGCAGTATTATTTTGATCTAGATGGAACCAGCCTTAAAAGCAGGTGTGTCAGTAATGAGACAGACCCCAATATAGGTAGTGCACGCGTACACGTTTTCGGCACCCGAGGAAAAAAAGGTTTGCCATCACTGCTATAAACCATGGTCAAGTATCTGATGACCATTCACATGTAGTTGAATATAAGAAGTGAGATAAGTCTTTCATGCCATCTAAAAAAGAAAGAAAATATCCCATACATTTCTGTCATATTTTTTTTTGTTTCATGCTGCAGGAAGAGAACCTCAGTCAGACAGCTGTTACATACTACAATTATGTTCTTTCTAGACAATTTAGTTTACTGAAGATCTATATGACAAGTGGTTAGGACTGTTGTGCTACATGCTGTATTTGGCTATCGTTTACCTACCCATATTAAATATCTGATAATACAAAGCATTTTAACTATTTATTTTGCTATTATCTGTCATCAGTTGGCTTATCCTTCCACCCTTTTTAAATTTGAAGTGTTTTATGAAAGGCATACACATCCAGAAAAGTACCTTAATTCAATTAACGAGGCTTCTGAGTTTCATTGCATGCTATTTCACTTGATAATATTTCTAAATACATACTGTATAGCAATCTTCCTCTTTATCTTTTTTACCCTATTTGACATGCTCCTTGGACCATTCAAAGAGCAGGAAATATTCCACAATTCTTCTTATATTTGTTATTTGCAGCTCCATTTTGTAAATATTATAGATATTTATGATTGTACTCAAGATAACCAATTTATAGCAGGGAATGTTGTTTGGCAGACTATGGAATGTTTGATGTATTCAGGACAATTTTCCTCTGTCTTCATATCCTGAACTATCGCTTAAAATACTATATTGTAGAAATGGGTGTTCTTTTTTCTTGAATACTCTCGCTTTATCATTCAGATTATAATGGAATATATGTTTAATTCCTCTGAAAAGTTTGTTTGCAACTACCTAAGCACAGGAAGATAAAAGTAAGTATTACATAGTAATAATTATCTTTGGCAAACCTTTTTCATAGGAGTTATTCATAGTTGGCATATGCTGAATATGCAATATTCTGTACATGCAATATTTAAAATGTAAAAGAAGGAAAGCTTTTTTAAAAAATCTGTAAGACCTGAAATATAATACCAAGTTTCTTAAATTATCTACAGCATAGTCCTGCATATTTCTGCTAAAAAAAATCCAATTGAATTTAACTGAGTTTCAATCAATGTGTGTTTCAATTTACTGGTGTAGGAGATGACCTGGTTGAGCCAAAGGGAAGGGTCAAACATGTCATTAGTCTTGAGTCCCTTTGCAACCACAGAAGATGTAACTCCAGCCTCCTTGAATTCCACTGACTCTTATGTACTGCTAATTTGCTTTGACTGTTGATAATTCAGATTCTTGTAAAGAGTGTTGGCATTCAATAAATCTATATTCATTTGAATTGCTCTGGCTCCTGATTTCAACACTTGACAACTGGTGTAAGTTTTCATGGCCAGAATCTGTTGGGCAGTATTGAGATTCATTTTTTCTTATGTTTTTCTAGCTGCTGCACTGACATTTTTGGTGACAACGTGATCTGCTACGCTTGTCTTTCAATTGTTTTGGATCAAAAGAGGCATTAAAGGTTTTGTGAGAGAGCTTCCACAGAGATGAAAATAACTGACTTTAATTGTTCTTTTAAAAGAAGAAGAAAAAAATGCTTGTCTTTTGGCATGTAGTATAGGAGTAGCAGTATCCTACTTACAGCTGCCTCCAGGTGTTTGCATTTTTCTCCCCTAAGGCTCTTTGGAGTGATTGCAGAGATGGGCCATAGAAATAGCTTTTCATATAGCTGGTTGAGAAGGATACCTCAAAGTGTTCTGGGAATAGTAACATTGGACTGTTAAATATTGGACTCTCTTTACCCTGCTGGCATAATCAATCCATTGGTACAATGGATTTTATTCCCAACTCTTAGCTTCCTAACTCCCTCCCTTCCATGTTCATGTAACAATATGTTTGCTTCCTAAAACCATATTGACAAATGGAAGTATTTGTATTTGGAAGTACAAATGTAAGTTATATTATCAGAAGGATAAAATGATATAATGATTTTTGGAATGAATGAGAATGTGTTTAATTCAATTTGCTATAAGACTTGGAAAAGTATTCTGTAGTGCTCTCTCTCTCTCTCTCTCTCTCTCTCTCTCTCTCTCTCTCTCTCTCTCTCTCTCTCTCTCTCTCTCCCTCCCTCCCTCCCTCCCTCCCTCTCTTTCTCTCCACAAATAAGATAAAAACTTGTTAAACCATGAAAATGTAGGATTAATTGAAATAAGCTTTTCATCCATCTAGGCAGAGATCTTTGACTGGTGAAGTCTTAAAGTAAATTTAAAATCCTAGTACTTTTAATTTATATACCACCTAATAATTACCTAGTAATACCTAGTAATGTATGTAATTTCCAGTTCTTTCAATTGCTGTCTTATACATTTTAATCATCAGTTTTAGTCTGGACTTAGGAGTGTGATGTCTACTTTCCATGGCTGATTGTTGAGAATTTAATTCCCCTTGTTATGATCTTAGTTAAATGTTTTTCTTAAAATGCAAACAAAACAGAATAATAATTCAGAAAACATTAAAATGGATATATTTGATCTGCCCAACATGATTTGTAAATCACCATGAATCAACTTGCTTATTCCTTCTCCTAAAATCCAGATAATTTATTTGGATAAATTTAAAGTGGGATGGCTTCATGTGGCATGCAGACATACCAAGTTCAGATTATTAATATTATTTAAAAATAAATAAATTTGAAAACAAGATATTTACAAATACCAACTTAGACACATTTCTGTTTAATTTTGTGTAAATCTACACAACTAAATGCTGAATACTTTTTCATTTATTCTTACAAAAGTCAGATCTGCTAACACATTTTTGAGAGCATAGCTCAATCAATTTACTAATAAATATAAACAACCACTTACATTATTTTGGAAAATAGCTTCATTACAACTCCCTTCATAATGACATTTTTCATATGGTCCAACATAGATAGGTTTCAGACCAGTGGTGAAAATCAAAAATTTTCCCTATCGGTTCTGTGGGTGTGGCTTGGTGGGCATTGCTTGGTGGAGGGTCATGTGACTGAGTGGGCATGGCCAACTTGACATCACTCATGGCAAGGTGGGGCGGCACCACCTTACCAAGCCACGCCCACAGAACTGAGAGAAAAGTTTGGCAAAGTCTTCTAGCGTTCAACCTCCCTGCTTCTCACCTCCTTCTCATGTTTGCCTTGTAGGTATGAGCCCAAGAAGGAGGCAAGAAGGAGCCACGTTGAATGCTGTGAGAGAGGGAAGCCAAACTTTTCTCCCTCCCTTCACAGCAGAGCTGCTCAGAAGGCAGTTCCTGCGGCCGCCTGTCCCTTTATGATCCCCTTTTCATGCCGCGTCAAAGTACTTTAAAGACTGCGGCCACTGGTTTTGGCCGCTGTCATTCTCCTGGCCAGGTCCGGCCATGAGAGGCAGCGGCAGGCAATGGCACCTGCACGGTCAATGCAAGCAGAGTGGCAATGGTCCCATGACAATTGCTGCCATTGCCACCCTGTTCGTGCCAGCCATGCACGCACACCCCATTGCCTGCTGCTGCCGCTTGGGGCTGGACCCAGCCAGGAGAATGGCAGCAGCCAGAGAGACCATATCACAGCAGAGCTGCTCAGAAGGCAGCCAAAAATGACCACTGCTGGCTGGAGGCTTCTCAGCGTGAAAGGCAGCTGAGCTCGCCATGTTCCCCCCAAAGGCACGAAGGTAGGTGAGCAAAGCGGAGGGCGAGCAGGCGGCGGCTCTGGGGCAAGGCCGGAGCCGGGGAATTGCATATTCCCTGAACCGGGCGAGACGGGTGGCAAGTGGGAAGTGGCTCTGGGACCTCAGGGAATGGCACATCCCTGGGTTCCAGCCCCTGACCCAAGGCAAAGGGCGAGTGGGCGGCATGCATTGCTTATCTTTGGTGAGCAGAGATGACTGGGCGAGGCGATTGGCGAGGCGATTATCTGGGCTGCATGGCAAAGGCAACATATATAGGGCAGGGTGGGGTAGGCGGGGCAAGCAGCAGTTGCCAGAAGGAGCGAGCAGTGACCAGACACTTGGACGGGCATGGGCTGGGCCAACCACAGGTGGTTTTTACCGGTTCGGCAAACCAATTCAAGTCGCCCCTACCCATTTGCCTGAACCAGTCCAAACCGGTTGAATACCACCCCTGATTCAGACATAGTCTGACTGATTATCTTGTGAAGGGAACTAATCAACACCATAGTTAAAGAAAGCTTTGAGAGTTAGATCTTTTTTCTAGAGCAGAAGAATTCTGTGCTGAAGTGCATATACTGTATTTCTTCTGTAAATACACATTTATTCCGTAACTTCTTATATAAGCTGACACATATCTTGCATTAACATGACTTAGTTCTGTATTCAATTACCATTTGTTCATCATGTAAGTATTTACACAAATTTACAGAATTTGTGCTTGATTTATATATATCTTGAAAAGCATGCTCCTTTATGAGAATGTTTTATTCTTCCTATAAATTCTGTATTCTAGTCATTGTGCTTTCATTTTTAATTTACTATATTCCCCCAAAGGCTTTCCTTCGACTATTTTGCTTGTAAATTCAACTGTGTGATGTACTTTAAATAAACAGAAGCACACAGTACAATTTTCTGGTAACAGTTTATAAAATGGAACAGAATAAGGAACCCTAAAGCTATTCTTATGAATTAATTATAGATGTTTAGAATTTTAAAAAAAGTGTTGACATAATACAAGTTTTGGCATGTGACCTTACATATTAATGTACATTTAATAAATTTGTTTTGATGTTTATGGATTTGTACAGATTAGTATTTTAATCACTGAACCTAATGTCTATTTTAAATCAATAAAATGCATTTTACTTTCAATTATTGAAATTTATTTATGTTATGCAAATTAGTTGCTTCATTATAAAATAAAACTAATAGATTCCTAACTTATTTGCTGTTTTTTAGTATCTTTCCTCCCACTTAGATTACTATTTTGGAAACAAGTAACAAAAATGCTATTTTGGAAACAAGTAACAAAAAATAATGCCTAAATTATTTGGCTAAATATGCCAAGATTTATAAAGCAGTCAAAATCATGAAACATAGGGAAATAGATTTATCTACACAATCACAAACATGTCATATCTACCCTTTAACTGTACGCATGTTTCATGCAACCTTCTAAATGGATTTGGTAACTCTAGCAGAAACAAAACAACTTGTGTTCTTTACTGCGATCTTGAATGATACAAATTTGTATCTTAGTTATGGGCAGAGCAGAAAAGTTGATCCAATTTTCCACAGCAAATTGTCCTATACAAAAATTAATCAATAAGATGCTGTTTCAAAATAATGCTACTTATTTAAGTATATTACTTAAAATAAAAGAGTAAAAATATTACTCTATTTTTAAAAAGTGACTTATTATTTTGTGGATGTAATATTCATCAGACGCTTTTTGCTTTCCTGTTTAAAGAAATAGACATGATGATGTGTAATGACTGCTGAAAGCAATTAATCATTTTCATTATGAGGTTTCATGGCTAAATTAAGGATGTTGTAATTAAAGGGTTTCCTCTTGTATAAATGGAATTTGATGAGAAAATGACTTCAAAAATAAATGCATAATTCAGACCTCCAGGGTACATCTCCTTAGCCATATACCTTTTAAACCATGGAACTAGAAATCGCTTATGAGCATTGAAAAGATGTTCAAGTTTGCTGGAATAAAACATATAAATAATATCAACCTTATTGGAATAAAACATGAATTAGATTCTATGTAAGAGTACTTTAAACATTGCACAAGTGATTTGAATTTGCCAGTGTATAAAGAAAAAATTACTGTTAATTTGAAGGCCACCTTTCTATGAGTCTATCTGTTCATTCCATCAGATTGTATACGAAAGCAGACTCCAGGTCATTTCCCTGAAATGTTACCATATCTTTCATTGCAATCCAGGAGGATTGTTTTTGGAAAGCTACCAAGACCTGGTTGTTGTCCAGACACTGGGATAAAATGATCAGAGACTGTGGAAAGTTGTTGGGTCATCCTAGCCAGGTTTTGCAGTTCTTGATTTTAGTTTTGCAGTTCTTGATTTTAGTTTGGTTTTATGGTTTGCAATTTTCTTATCGTGAACTGGGAAGAGGCAGATATTGCGGGAGCAGAGGGGAGGGCCGCTCTCGGGGAATAAGACCTCGCTGTATACAAGCGATCCCTTGTTCCGGCCCCTCTGATCCGGTTCCATCGTGCTCAACCCGGACACCTGGCAACCAGGGTTTTCAGGGCCCTGGGCTCAGGATGCTGCTGCTTAACGCCAGGTCAATTATCAACAAAGCCCCCCTGATACGTGATCTAATCACAGAGGAGGGGGCAGACCTGGTGTGTGTTACCGAGACCTGGCTAGGGCAGGAGGGGGGAGTAGCCCTCTCTGAGATATGCCCAGCTGGTTTCTCAGTGCAGCATCAATCCCGACCCCAGGGAAGGGGGGGAGGAGTGGCAATTATAACGCATGGAAATCTGCATCCTCGTAGGATCCCTGCCCCGGAGATTGTTGGGTGTGAGACGCTCCTTCTGAAGTTGGACTTAGGGGTTCAGGTGGGCCTTTTCTTAACGTACCTGCCTCCCAGCTGCGTAAGTAAGGCCCTGCCTGAGCTGCTTGAGGCAGTAGCCGGCTTGGCAGTTGAGTTCCCCAGGCTTATGGTGCTGGGGGACTTTAACCTGCCATCTGCTGGCAAAACCTCGGGGGCAGCTCAGGAGTTCATGGATTCCATGACAACCATGGACCTAACCCAAGTAATTCAAGGTCCGACCCATGAGGGTGGTCACACACTTGACCTAGCGTTTCTCTCGGGGCAGTGGAGAGATGATCTGAAGATAAGGGATATAGTCACCACCCCACTGTCATGGTCAGATCATTTCCTTCTGAGGCTGGATTTCACAACCCCACTCCTCCCCCGCAGGGAGGCGGGACCGACTAGGTGGTTCCGCCCCAGGCGCCTAATGGAGCCAGAGGGATTCCAGAGGGAGCTTGGGGAAATACCTGAAACCCTGGTACACAACTCGGCTGACTCCCTGGTGGATGCTTGGAACATCGCAGCATCAGGGGCGTTAGACCGAATTGCGCCTAAGCGACCTCTCCGTGGCAGTGGATCCCGGAAAGCTCCCTGGTTTACCGAGGAGCTCCGGGAGATGAAACGCCAGAAGAGACGTCTGGAGCGCCGCTGGAGGAAAAAAAAGACCGAGTCTGACCGAACACTATTAAGAATTTACATCAGATCTTATTTAGTGGCGATAAGGGCGGCAAGACATTCTTATCTTTCCGCTCTTATTGCGTCCGCAGATTCTCGTCCAGCCGCCTTGTTTAGGGTGACTCGCTCCCTCCTTGCAAAAGGGGGGAGCGAGGAACACTTACAAGGCAGAGCTGAGGAATTCGCTGAGTTTCTGTCGGATAAAGTCACTCAGATTCAGTCAAATTTGGACTCCGGCATGGCAGAGTCCATAGAGTTGACAGGGGCGAGTCTTAGTCCACCATTATGGGAAGAGTTTGGGCCTGTTTCTCCCGAGGATGTGGACAGGGCTATGGGAGCGATGGGTACCTCCACCTGTTTATTGGACCCGTGCCCCTCCTGGCTGGTCTCGGCCAGCAGGGAGGTGGCACGCGGCTGGATCCAGGCGGTGATCACCGCTTCTTTGCGAGAGGGATCCGTACCGCAGTCATTAAAAGCTGCGGTGGTGCGACCCCTCCTGAAGAAGACTTCCCTGGATCCAGCCGATTTGAAAAACTACCGTCCAGTCTCCAACTTACCTTTTCTAGGTAAAGTTGTAGAGAAGGTGGTGGTGACCCAGCTTCTGCAGCTCCTGGATGAAACAGATCATCTAGATCCTTATCAGTCGGGTTTCAGGCGCGGCTACAGTACAGAAACTGCCTTGGTCGCTCTGATGGATGATCTCTGGCGGGCCCGGGATGGGGGGAACTCCTCCATCCTGGTGCTACTTGACCTCTCAGCGGCTTTCGATACCATCGACCATGGTATCCTTCTGCATCGGCTCGGCGAGTTGGGAGTGGGAGGCACCGTTTTGCGGTGGTTCTCCTCTTATCTCGCCGATCGGATGCAGTCGGTGTTGGCAGGAGGGCAGAGATCGTCCCCTAGGCCCCTACTATGTGGGGTGCCCCAGGGGTCGGTTCTCTCGCCCATCCTGTTTAACATCTACATGAAACCGTTGGGTGAGATCATCCGCAGGCATGGGGTGTGTTTCCATCAGTACGCTGACGACACCCAGCTGTACATTACCACCCCGTCTGACTTCAGGGAGGCAGTTGATGTAATGTGCCGATGCCTGGACGACGTTAAGATCTGGATGAGGAGGAACAGACTCAGACTTAATCCCGACAAGACCGAGTGGCTGTGGATAATGCCTCCTAAGGACCATGATAACTGTCCCTCCTTGGTCTTTGAGGGTGCGAAACTGACTCCCTCAGACCAGGTCCGCAACTTGGGGGTCCTCCTAGATCCACAGCTAAAATTAGATCTTCACCTTTCTGCTGTGGCTAGGGAGGCCTTTGCACAGGTTCGCCTGGTGCACCAGCTGCGGCCATATCTGGAGAAGGAGGCGTTACTCACGGTCACTCATGCCCTTGTCACCTCCCGTTTGGACTACTGCAATGCGCTCTACATGGGGCTACCCTTGAAGAGTATCCGGAGACTTCAGTTGGTGCAAAATGCGGCTGCGCGTGCTGTGGTGGGTGTGCCGAGGTACACCCACGTGACACCGATTCTCCGCCAGCTGCATTGGTTGCCCATCGGTCTCCGGGTCCAATTCAAGGTGTTGATCACCATCTTTAAAGCCCTTCATGGCTTAGGACCAGGATATCTCCGGGACCGCATTCTGCCTCACACTTCCCTCCGACCGGTTAGGGCCCACAGAGTTGGCCTCCTCCGGGTCCCGTCGGCCAAGCAATGCCGGCTGGCGGGCCCCAGGGGGAGGGCCTTCTCTGTGGCTGGCCCCGTGCTCTTGAACCAACTCCCCCCAGAGACCCGAACCATCCCCACTCTGCTGGCCTTCCGAAAGGCCGTTAAGACATGGCTCTTCCTGCAGGTGGGGGGGACAGCTTAACCCATCTGAGCTTACCCCCCAAGTATGTATGTGGTTGAATGGATGGATGTTGTTGCTGCTTTTATACTGTTTTTTTTAAATTTTGTACTGTTTTTTAAATTGTTTGAAATTTTGTCTATTCTTGTATTTCTTATGTTGTACGCCGCCCTGAGTCCTTCGGGAGTTGGGCGGCATATAAGAATAACAAAATAAATAAATAAATAAATAAATTGCCCAGAATTCTGTTTTAACATGGAAAGTCATACAAATCTTTTAAATAAATACATAAAGCTCATCTGATGCAGCTACAAGATCCATAATTTTATGATTCAAGCAATTTTGTCCTATCAAATAATAATGAAACATTAACAAAAAAGAGACCTAATTTAAATACCAGTCTCAAGTTAAATACTAGTGACTACTTTTCACTAGTTAATGTCTGTAGACTACACCCAGATTCTTGTGCCCCAGATCCTGGTACTGTACATTTTTATTTTGAGTTACCTATTGGTTAACATTCTTCCATGACTATTCTCTATGACAAACGTATCATCACTTGAGCAGCCACAGATCCCACGGATTAGTATAATCAATAGGCTTCTAAACTTATAGAAGTCTAAAGTCAAGCTTTTTTTAAAAAAACACCTATTTTACTTTGCATGTGTGTGTAATTTCTTGATTTACACAAAAGTTTTAATTTCTAGAATTCTACGATTCTTTTTGCAAGGAAATTAGAAATATTTTAAACTACCGTATATAAAGAAGGTTACCTTACAATTTCAATTACTATACATTATAAATGGCCAAACGTGTGACTTTGGATTAAAAATAAAACATATGTGCTGCTTTATTTTTATTTTTATTTTTATATGATAATGGTTCTTTTAACAATAATGCCGAGAATTAGAGAAATATAAATTGAAATATAACTGAACAAATTATATTATATTATTTCAGGTAAAGGACATTAGATCTAGCACTATTCAAATTGGAACAATTTATATCAGAGAAAGTAAAGTTGGGAAGGTGATATTTTGTTAAACATTCTTTTTGTCTTTTCTTGACTTTCTTATTTAATTTAGTAGAAAAGAAAAAGCTTTCCAAAAGAATCAAACATGTAATTGAAATTCTATTTTATATGTATGGTAGTTTTTTGAAAATATGAACAATTTGAAAGGACCAACATTCTTTATAGAGTGTGGGCATTTTCTATAGTATAATTATTATAATGGGCATAATTACATACATTCTATTAATTTTGGATCCAAATTATTCTGACTACTCTATGAGATAAATTTTAATAAACTTCCAATAGCTATATCGGCGTCAATAGCACAACCCAATGTTCAAGTCTGTCAAGATCCTTCTATATCTTAAGCCTATCTTCCGGAGTGTTGGCTATTCCTGCTAGCTTGGTGTCGTCTGCAAATTTGATGATTTCCCCAACTATTCCCTCATCCAAATCATTGATGAAGATGTTGAAGAGTATATGATGTAATGTTGAAGAGTATACGAATAATATGATAAATTATTATTGCAATCTTGAGAATATCAATACAATTACTTTAATCCAACAGACTAAAAACATAATATGTTATGTTAAATATATATTTAAGACCTCTTCAGTGGAAATGAAGCACTCAATTTCTTCTGACCATGGTGAAGCCTTTAAAACTAAGAATGTCTAGTGTTTTTCAAGGAAGAGTTGAATGCCTCGGCTGCCATTTTTAAATGCTGATTTTAACTGAATTATAATTGGAACTTTATGAGACACATACTGTTGTTGTCACATACTGTTGTTGTCACATACAACAATTACATTTATTTAAGACAGGAATGTTGAAATTCCTACAAATATATGACTGTAGAATAGAAGAGTACCTGTCCTCCAAGCTATGAAATTCTGGGTTGTTTACAATCAGACACGTCCTACATCAATAGCAACATCAAATGATGCTTTTTAATATTATTTATTTTATTTTATTGTTTTACTGTCCTTTGCTCAGAGTCCTATTTTGTGATAGGGATGGCTACATAATTACAATGATATAAAAATAATAACAAACAAACAAACAAACAAACAAATAATATAAGTGTTGATTTCAGGTGACCTGTGAGCAAGCATGTACAAATACTAAGCAAGGTATCAAGGATGCTTACTTGACTTTATCAGCCTGAGTAGTTTGAAGGGTTTGGTTCAGATATTTGTTTCATTCCATCATGCATCCATTTGTGAACTTTGTTGATCCTAAGCTAATTACCATATTTATATGGACGCAAATCTATGTGCTTTAATTGTAGAACTCTTTTTCTCATGCTTTTGGATCTCTATTATTTCTGCCATATTTTAAGTGCTAGGTAACATCCACGTTCTTTTTGATTTAGACTTGTAAGAACCTACATAGGCTTTCTCAAATATTTAGCTTGAAAAAAAAAACCTATTAAATACATATACCACCAACAGGAATCAAGCAAACACCTTTCTCCAGTATTGTCCTGCATTCCCATCCTCCTATTGCCAATGAAAGTGTGGGAGTCAATAACTCTTTGAATTAGTGAGCTAAAATTCTGATTTGTCTGTTATTTTTTTTAAATTTAGTCCACATATACACACACCTGCAAAATCACAACTGTTTACTTTGACAAATTTATGTAGAGTGAAACCATTTTGCACTGCTTGCGCTGATTTATGTAGCTTTAAATTTAATTTTCTCCAGAAATCTCTTTTAGGTTATTTGTATTGTTATTGCTCTTTGTTATGCCATTCAGAGAAATGCATTATGTTTTTAAATACCGTATGTCTCTCATGACTGTAGATTTATGAAAGGCGACAAATAGTGGAGTCCATCCAGTACTGATGTCTCTTTTAGAATGGATTCTGTTTTATTTCAAAAATTTTGGTGGTGGTGGTGATATTGACAGTTGCAGGAAAACATATTCACCTGTTGTGATCATGTGTATAGGGCTTCCTTGCTGCTTACCATAATAAATATTATATTGATAAGTGAATTCAGCATGGAATCCTCATTCATCTTCCATTTCCTTAGACCACTGTTTCAACTCCCAGAATTGCCAAGGTTGAGAAACATTGCTTTAGATTGTTGTTTAATCTGTTGTTTGCTCTACTTTGTTTATTTCAATGAATCCTTGAAAGCTTACATTTATTTTACGTTTCTCTTTATAGTATCCTGAAGGATTTTCATATCCTTTAAATCAAAATGAGACAAAGGTGACTTGATCTAGCAATATATTGACTGATTTTAAAAAAAGATTTTTTAAAAAAGTAATACATTATGAAGTCATTGCTCCCCAAAAATGTTTGCAATTTATTTGATATATTATTCTCCACAATTTAATTTAATTTAATTTAATTTAATGGATTTGTATGCCGCCCAACTCCCTAGGGACTCTGGGCGGCTCACAACATATTTAAATCCATTTCAACAATATATAATGCAATAAAATACAATAATTAAAAACATATAAACATACAAAAGTTAAAGAGTATCGTCTCACTATCACCCCGCCTGCCGGAAGAGCCAGGTTTTTATTGCTTTCCGGAAGGCCAGCAGGGTGGGGATAGTCCTGATCTCTGGGGGAAGCTGGTTCCACAGGGAGGGAGCTCCCACAGAGAAGGCCCTCCCCCTCAGCCCCGCCAACCGACATTGTTTGGTCGATGGGACCTGGAGGAGGCCGACTCTGTGGGCCCTGACCGGTCGTAGGGAGGTATGCGGCAGGATGCGGTCCCGAAGGTAACCTGGCCCTGAGCCATGTAGGGCTTTAAAGGTAATGACTAGACACTTGTTAATTTACAGTAATAAATATACTGTATATAAACAAGGACAATAAAAAAGCATAAAAATCATAAATTACAACAATCAGTTGCACAACAATTTTATTTTCAATAGTTTACCAATGGTGAAATATCGGGATGATCTCACTTTAAACTCAGAGTGATTTCAAAATATAGGACATGCCACTGAAAAACAGCAGCTATTTGGGGAAGAAATTATTATATTGAGAGAAAAAGCTAGGTGCGATTCTTTCATATAGATTTTTCCCCCCAAAATGAAAATCAACATTGGAATAAATATTTTAAATTTTAAGTTCTATTCAAATTTTGAAACCATGCTATTTATTGATTTCATGTCAGTTACCTGTTAATAAAAAGAATGTACACTAGTAGAAATAATAATCAGAACATTGATTTAAATATTTGTAAACTACATTTAAAATAACAAATGGTAAATGTTTGAGGGAAAAGAAGAATGTAACTAAAAGGTGCCACCTCTTAAAATGAGTTATATTTATACAGTATGTTGGTGCAGAATATAATTTTAACTTTAATGTACTATATTTTAATATACAAGAATTATTTATTCTGTTTCTTATCTTTTGAGCATACAAACAGTGCTCTTGTCATAAATAAAATGGAATGCATTTTCAAACAGAGACTGCTTTGCACAAGAGTTACTTTCAAGCTCAAATTAGATCATTTGGATTTTAATTCTAAAAGCCTTGTTTAATGTTCACACAACAATTTACAGATCACAGAGATATCATGGTAATAAATTTAAATTTATTGTTAGTGAGTTAGACCATCCCAAGTCCAACAAAAAACAACAACAAACAAGATATCCCCTAGAGATCTGATCAAATACATGCTGATGTTAGTTTTTCAAATATTAATTCATTACTAACATGAATTAATGATATCTTACAATCTGGCTGTATAAAATATTAAGAATATGCAATTACAATTCTCACATGGACACATAATTAAATGTAAAATGTGAGCCAGATTTGAAGGCATTGATTACAGGGGATAGGCTTTGTATGTTAAAAATTCCTTTAATGAAATCAACAGAAGCCAAATCTTCCATTACAGGACCTTGTTGATTATTCCAAATAACTTTTGAATTAAACTGTTATTTTCTGAGATCAACTAAATTTCCTTTTTCTGCAATAAGCTGGAGTTCATTTTAATGAACAAGTGAACATTATGTAACATGGTCTATAAATTTGTTATTTAGATAATTATATATTTAAAGTATATATTTATGAGCCGAGGTGGCGCAGCGGTTAGAGGCAGGTACTGCAGGCCACATTAGCTGACACTGATCCGCAGGTCAGCGGTTCAAATCTCACCAGCTCAAGGTTGACTCAGCCTTCCATCCTTCCGAGGTTGGTAAAATGAGGACCCAGATTGTTGGAGGCAATATAAATATACATTGCTTACTGGTGTAAACCGCTTAGAGAGTGCTTGCACTGTGAGGCGGTATATAAATCTCACAAATAAATAAAATAAATAAATAAAAGTATGACTTTCTGGCCTTCTGAATTGAGTCAAATTTGTCTGTCTGTCTGTCTGTCTGTCTGTCTCATTCTATCATCTATCTATCTATTTATCTATTTATCTATTTATCTATCTATCTATTATCTATCTATCTATCTATCTATCTATCTATCTATCTATCTATCTATCTATCTATCATCGTCTATCTATCTATCCTCTATCATCAGAGGGCTCAGAGTTTGAATGCCTTATCTGCTGAGTTCAGTGGAGAAGATGGGGCAGATAAGATATATGTGGGAATATAAAGCTGTGTGTCTTTTTAAATGAAGTTATCAATGCTTATAGTGTGTGTGTGTGTGTGTGTGTGTGTGTGTGTGTGTGTGTGTGTGTGTGTGTGTGTGTGTTCAGAGGTTCTGAATATAAAGAAAATAGACAGCCAATAAACTGCAGATGAGACCCATGGCCAGAAGAGCTTTTGCATAAATATATATTGTGTGCCTGTTTTAACCATTCTTAGGTAATAAAACACAGTTCATAATTATTCATGCCCTTAGTCACCTCCCAATGGACTACAATACACTCTACATGGTGCTGTTCTTGAAGAGAATTTGGAAGCTCCAGAGGGTTTACAATGCAGTGGGACTTGCAGTTTTGAATGCATTATAGTATGTCTTTATAAGTGCTATATAACTTGCACTGTCTTCTAGTAATCTTCTGTGTGAAATTCAAGGTGCTAGTTATTACCTTTAAAGCTCTGCACAGCATGGGACCAGGTTACTGTCTATGCGTGGTTTCTGCCTGCTACATCACAACTGGCATAATGAGATGCTATGCATGCCAATAATATGTATTAATGATTCAACAATGTAATTGGTTTATTTGTATCAAGTTTCTGGGTGTGCAGGTAACGAGTGCAGCTTGGTCACTCAACAATGAAACACTGGTGAAGTAGGCACAGCAGCACCTGCATTTTCTGCATGGTATGAAAAGAACACATCTTCTTTTCTCTGTCCTTACCACTTTCTACAGAGGGATGATTGAACACATCCTGTCATATATTGTATTACTGTTTGGTTTGGAAGTATTAGTGTTAAGGACTGCAATAATTCAGATGGCTACTAGCAATATATCAATCTCGTCTCATTAAAGCACTCAAATCTTCTAGGGTCACATCTCTGATGTACAATTTGGCTATTATCTCAGGCTATAATTGTGATGGCATATCTAACAAACTCTGTGTAGTGTACCGGAAGGCTGCTGGGGGCCTCTCCAGGAGCGGGAACCATCCGGCCTGTCAGCAGACGCCATATAAAAGGGAGCTGTCAGCTAGTGACAGCTGAGTTTTTAGTCAGACACGTTGTACAAGTTATGTTGGTTACCACTTAATAAACTATGTTGGATCAGCCTCTGTGTCTCCTCGATAGCGACACCCACGACCACGATATACTTCACTCTGGGAAACCTGAGCAGGAACCAGGACAAAGCAGACACCTCAGCCTGGGAGGTGGAAATTCTGACGAGCCTACTCAGGACAACTCTAACTTAATTATACCAAAGGCAAGTTCAGCAGGAAAATTGATTTAACAGGCTCTCAAGGTTCTGTTACCCTACTAGGAGAAAAATAAAACCCCCAAAGTCAAGTAGCCATTGTGTCCTGCATTTCTCAGCTGCTCAAGACTTGACAGTAGCACAAGAAAAAACAAAACAAAAACAGGACTATATTTCCAAATCTGTGGAAGGAAGGGACTGTCACTTGACCCCCCAAGAAAAGATACAACTGCTGAAGGAGTTGCTGCAAGATGCTACATGAGTGATTCTGGAGACTCCAAAGCATTTTTTTTCTTTGATTTGGAAGCACTGCATAGCCCTAGGTATTTTGCGATGTTAAGAACTGATGTCTACATTTCCCCTTGTTTTTCTTAATTTGTCTACCTGTGGGCTAGGACTGTCAAGTCTTTTATTGATCTGTGAGCTATTCAAGGAGCTCTTTTGAATGAAGTATTGTACTGTAAGCTGTTCACAGCCTGTAAAAAATTAGCATCACAGAAGTTAAATTAATACATAAATAAGGGCAGGGTACAAATGCTATAAATAAAATATATGCAACTGAAATAAATATTTCCTGCCTTGGTTTCTATGATGCAGTCCCAGATCAGTCAACCTACACAGTAGAAGTGAATATTGATGTGTTATAAAAATAGAAGTGAATATTACTATTTCATTTTTTAAACAGTTTTTTTCAATAAATGTGGTGACATCCTGATTTATCATAGCCCAATGTCAAACAAAAAGTGACTATTTTTAGTGAAACTTGACCAGATGTCTAGTTTAGAATTCATTGACAGTATGACTATTCTGTCCATCTTTCAGTATAGGTAATTAAAAAGGAAAATATGAAGAGAATGAAAATATGATAGGTATAGCTATAGAAAATATATAGATGATTTCTTGGTCCTTCATTTAGTATTTCATCTCTTTCTTCATTAGAACATTTTGCTACGAGCTAATGGGAAAAAGAAACATTTATTTTTGAATCACAGAAACATAATACATATTGCTTTCTTTGGATTGTGGTAGAAGATATATTTAATTGTGACAAAACATCAAAAGATAATGGCCACAAGCATAGTGCTGAGTTTACACAAATACACTTGCCCATGAATCCCAGTAGGCTCTGACATGCAAAGATGTCTGTTTTTATTAACATCTTGCTATAACTCTTCCATCTGCTAATCTTCAGTTTGACATATCAGATTATTTGTAACTGAAGGCTAGCAAAGTAAACTAATTTCATTCCTTTGAATAACCTTCCACAAATATGGTTCTTATCATTGTTGAAGACAGTGAAATAATAATAGTAAACAACAACAACAACAACCCTTTAGCGCAGCCTACCTTTATTCGATCTTTTGAACTGAAGAAGAAAAATATGTTCTGTATGCATTCTTCACATATTCCTGGGAGAATGAACAGAGGTGAGAGAAAGAGCACAGTACAGTTTGGCTTTTTAAAATACTTTTTAGTGAAATGCTATTGATAACTTGAAACTAAGCAAGCTAAGCAACATTGAACAAATCTCATTTCAGTTTATTTTATTCTTTGTTCTGCAGAACGATGACTTAGGAGAATGGTAAAAATAATAATATGACGAGGAAGATGAGGATGATGAGGATGAGGATGGTGGCTAGAGTTCAATATTAGAGTTGATCTATATATAAACATTTTCAGGAATAAACTAGTGTTTTTATAATTTTTCTCATCTTGTATTGTTAACATTTTTTCAACAATGTTCAAGTATTCCTGTGAATTCTTGTTGTTCTCCTTCACCTCTCTCCCCTTCCTCCTCCTCCTTCCATGATTATTTACTTTGGTCTTTTCCAGTTATTATACTTTTACCAAAATGATTATCATTCTGGTTGGTTACATAGTCAGCCAGATGTTTAGACTAGATATGATACTTCTATCCACCTACTAAATTCTTCTCAAGGACTGGAGAAGGCAGATGTTATTGTTTCATGGTGTTAAAGGTTTCATCACAGAATATAAGCCAGTTCAGGTAAAGCTGCCTTTTGCAATTGACTGATGTTGATTGTGCAAATGTAGATGGTGTTCAACTGGTCCTCCAGATATTTTGAGATTGTCCCTATTAGATTGCACCTAAGGCACCTATTACTATTGGCACTATCTTTGCTTTGTTTTGCCACAGTCATTCTATTTGCAGATTTGTGTTTTTTATTATTTTTCTTTGGTTCTTTATTTCCCATTCTTCTGTTTCCCAGTACTATATTATATATTATTTTATTCAGTAATTTAATTTTAGCTAAATTGTTACTAATAATAACCTTATACCACCACCCCGTGCTTACGGTTTTCAGACACATTTTTTATATTATAGAGGAAGGAAGGAAGGAAGGAAGGAAGGAAGGAAGGAAGGAAGGAAGGAAGGAAGGAAATAAATAAACAAACAAACAAACAAACAAACAAACAAACAAACAAACAAACAAACAAATAAATAAATAAATAAATAAATAAATAAATAAATAAATATTTAATAAAACCTTGATCCCAAAATTTGAACTATAATTTAATTTAATTTAATTTAATAGATTTGTATGCCGCCCAACTCCCGGGGGACTCTGGGCGGCTCACAGCATGTCAAATCCATTACAGTAAAAAAAAAGCATATAACAATTAAAAAATATAAAAATTAAAAGAAGATATCCAACATTCATAACTAAAGGGGGGAGACCCCGATATAATCTACTCGGTCTCACTTTCACCCCGCCTGCTGGAAGAGCCAAGTTTTTATTGCTTTACGGAAGGCCAGCAGGGTGGGGATGGCCCTGATCTCCGGAGGGAGTTGGTTCCACAGGGAGGGAGCTCCCACAGAGAAGGCTCTCCCCCTAGGCCCCACCAACCGGCATTGTTTGGTCGATGGGACCTGGAGGAGACCAACTCTGTGGGACCTAACCGGTCGTAGGGAGGTATGCGGCAGGATGCAGTCCCGAAGGTAGGCTGGCCCTGAGCCATGTAGGGCTTTAAAGGTCAAAACCTTTATAGTATAATATTTTTATGCATTATAAGTGTTGACTAAAATAATATATTGTGCTATCATAAAAAATAAAATAAATAAACTATGCAACAAAATTGCAAAAGAAAAACAACAAAAAACAATATATGTTATCAATGAACCTGAGTCAGAATTAAAAGACAAAGGTATAATTGACCTTTATGGCTTGACAAACCAATGGGTTGTCGGAGAATAAGGCTTCGGTGGATGCTTCTGTAAAATGAGTAGGAGATTAATGTCTCTTGCAGGGACATTGAAGTTTTGGAAAGAAGATTTCTCATACCTTCCATCTCACACAACTGCATAGAGGACATTATATTGGCTCAAATAGAGGCCTTTTTGTAGTTCTAACAATAAGCAGTGGCATAGGCTTTCAGAGACAGTTTGGTGTAGTTGTTAAAGCATCATCACACTAGAAACCCAGAATGGGAATATTAGAAAACTATTATTTATCACATCTAATATCTTTGCAGGGCCTAGTTTGTTTTTTCAGTCAATGTTCATTTGTATCTCTCACACTAAATGCTGCAAAATAATTGTGTAAGATTCTCTGTGGAAAGAATAGCTTTGTCATTAGTTTTCCGGTTACTTAACTGTTTTGATTGTAAAGTTATATTTTTTATATTTTCAGGCAAATTATTGGGAGGGGGGAGTGTAGTTCCTAGGTTAATAGTGATTAATATTCGGGATGATGTTATAACCAATCAAAATTTTCAAACCATTCAATGAAGTTCAAGAGGGATTTTGATTGCATAAAACTGTGGAATATCAGTATATTAAATAAAAACTTCTTTAAATTGTAGAGTTTAGTCAAACTGCAATAGCAGTATCTAAAAAAACTGATTCCAGTCAAATACAGCCTCTAAAGTAGATATTGATTATTCATATAGAACTTGGAATGGAGAACTGGAATTAACACATCAGTAATTACCTTGAGGTAAGATTCAGGAAGTGTTGTTTAATTTAAACTTGTATAAAAAGAGCATGATTTTGTAATAATAATAATAATTACAATGTCACAATACCTTGTTAGTAAAAACCAGTATTCTGAAATACACAATATTAAAAACAAACTCTTTCATTTCAGAAACAATAAACCTTTCAGCCAAATTTGTTCCATGAATACCTAATAATGAAGTTTAATGCATTATGATGAATCATTGTCACAAATGTCTCAGTTGCAGTCTAGTGTATATCCAAATACATAATAGACATGACTTGGAAATGCAAAAAATAATGTATTCAATATAATTCATACTTCATTAATATGTATAGAAACTAGAATGACATATTGAAATCCACTTCCCTAAGTACTACAAGGACCTTTGCAACTCACCATACTATTTTATTTATTTATGAAAATTTATATGGCTTCCAAACTCACTCCCAGTGATTCCAAGCAGCTTACAAGATAAAAATCCAATATAAAAAACAATACAAAGCAATAACCATCCTAGTGACAACAATCTATTTGACAATCAATTAAAAAAGACACTTGAGGGAATCCATCACACTCTGGGGTCTCTAGGTCCATTGGCAAAACCAGTCTTTAGGCCCTTGCAAAAGAGTATCAAAGTGGGTGGAGGGAAATCTTATTTTCATGGAGATGATGTTTCATAGGGAGGGAGCCACCACAGAAAAACTATGCAAAAAAGTATCACACATATGAAATGGTAAACATTATAAATACATTTCATTATATTAGATAATAGTTATCTATGGCTAGTGATCCATACATTTAATCTGTCAAATCTGTCAAACAATCAGTAATAAGCCTCAACAAAATCCACACTGAAAAAGAAAGTTTTGGAGAAGCATGGCTGACTACGCAGAGCTGCCAACAATTGTGGAGAAATGGGAGCCAGTGAATGGATTGGTTCCTCAGAATTCTTTTCTGAGGTTGGGAGCTGGGCTAATAATAATCTTACTTAATTTATGATTCAGTGCCTTTCAAAAGGATGCTGGATTTGCTTACTACTGGATCTCTTAACTACTTTAGGAAACAGCTTGTTACTAAATTCTTTGGAGTTAAGAACCTTCCAAAGGTCAAGTTTTAGTATGTCATGGGGAAAATCTCCTTGATAAAAGAAGCTCCAGTGTGAATTTAAGAATTAAAAAGAAAAGCTTTACCTTTTGAAAAACAAAGAAGCAAAAATCCATTCAAATGTAGATTTTAGAAAGTTAAAGGGCTAGAATATTTCCCATGAGGTTTTTAAAAATTTATAAAAGTATATATGAAGATTTTAAAATTGATTGTAATAAATGCTTAGTTATCTGAAGTAATAACAGAAATTTGAAACTTTCAGATTTCAGAAATTGGGCACTAAAAGGTCTAAAGATTCCAGGCAGAAAAGGAGCAAGGAAACAGAAAGAAAAAAGGCTTGCCTTGCATGTTTGGCCAGTCTTTGGACAAAATGACAGAAAATAGTATGACAAGTGAAATACTTCAGGAGATCTTTGAAGAATAAGATCATAAAATAGCAGCTACAAAGTCAGCAATGTTTCTGTTTCTATGGATAGTTTGCTTCCAAAGATATTAAAGAGGTCATGACAAATGTGAAAGAGAATATCTTGGAAGATCTATGGGATAAAGAACCAAAACAAACCAGACCTGATGCAAAAATATTAGAATAGAATAGAATTCTTTATTGGCCAAGTTGATTGGACACACAAGGAATTTGTCTTTGGTGCATATGCTCTCAGTGTACATAAAGAAAAAATAAAATATATTCATCAAGAATCACAAGATACAATACTTATTGATAGTCATAGGATACTAATAAGCAATCAAATCATATTAGGAAACAATAAAACCATATAAATTTTAAAGATATAAGCAACATGGTTATAGCCATAAGTGGGAAGAGATAGGTACTAGGAAGGATGAGAAGAATAATAGTAATACAGTCTTAGTAAATTATTTGACAGTGTTGTGGGAAATAGTTGTTTAGCAGAGTGATGGGATTTGGGGTGAAAACTGTCCTTGTATCTAGTTGTTCTGGTGTGCAGAGCCTTATAGTGTCATTTTGAGGGTATGTCCAGGATGTGATGGGTCTGTGGATAATTTCACAGCCCTCTTTTTGACTCGTGCAGTATATAGGTCCTCAATGGAAGGCAGGTTGGTAGCAATTATTTTTTCTGCAGTTCTAATTATCCGTTGAAGTCTGTGTCTGTCTTGTTTGGTTGCAGAGCCAAACCAGACAGTTAAAGAGGTGCAGATGACAGACTCAATAATTCCTCTGTAGAACTGAATCAGCAGCTCTTTGGGAAGTTTGAGCTTTCTGAGTTGGCGCAGAAAGAACATTCTTTGTTGTCCTTTTTTGATGATGTTTTTGATGTTAGGTGTCTATTTTAAGTCTTGAGATATGATAGAACCTAGAAAATTGAAGGACTCTACTGTTGATACTGTGTTGTCTAGTATTGTAAGAGGTGGTAGTATAGGAGGGTTTCTCCTGAAATCTATCACCATTTCTACAGTTTTGAGTGTATTTAGTTCAAGATTGTTCTGGTTGCACCACAAGGCTAGTTGTTCAACCTCCCATCTGTATGCACATTCATCGTTGTCTCGAATGAGACCAATCATGGTTGTATCATCTGCAAACTTCAGTACTTTGAGGGATCTTTTGAGATGCAGTCATTGGTTTATAAACCAATTATAAACTAATTGTTGAAATACTGTAAGATTTAAAAGATATGGATTATAAAATAGAGAAATTACACTTAAAGTGAAAATACAAATGATACGGTCAAACAGGCCAGATCTGTAGATCCTGCCTCCAGTCAAGTTTCATCTGGCAGGACCTAGATGTGATGCATTTTCTAGATCCCACAAAGTGTCTGCAAGGTGGCTATATGAGATTAAATAATGATTGTTCAACTGCTTTCTTGGGTTTTTGTCTACTTATTTTATCTGCTTACTTTAAAAGTTTATTTTATTTATTTATTATTTTTAGAATTAACTTCCAGGATTGCAGGTAACAATTCTAGTGTCCATTTGGATTTATTTAGATGTTTTAGCTGTCTTTATTATAGCAATAGAATAGTACTTAGATGTATATACTGTTTCTCTAAGTGGTTTAAAGAGTCAGCATATTTCCCCCAACAATCTGGGTCCTCATTTTACTGACCTCGGAAGGTTGGATGGTTGAGTCAACCTTCAGCCAAACAGGATCAAACTCCTGGCAGTCAGCAGTGAGTTAGCATGTAATACTGCATTCTAACCACTGCACCACCACAGCTTCAAATTATGCCACCTTCTCCATATTCTTATCATCATTTAATTGCTCTGAGATGAAGATTGCTTCTAATTTATACTTACTCTCATGCAACAGGCAAGAAATAATCTAGAGAAAACCCATGGTTGCCATGAAGTCTATAAATTGCTGAACTCTACAGCAACCACAGATTGCTTGGTCCTCAGTGATGCTTTCTTGGTGAAATGTGTCCCCAATAGCATTGTCCTTATCTGAAATCAAACTTAAAAAAGAATATAACTTTTAAACAGTTTAGAAGTAATGCTCCTGAACTCAGACTGAATGGAAGAGCTGGTGGCTAAATTTTTCTGAACTGAATGTTTAATCCTTAGAAATGTTTAAACCTGTTTATTTTAAAAATGTCCAATTCAATTGCCACAAGCATCCAGAATGACTGAGAGGAATGGCCATTGTGAAAGTAGATTTATTTATTTTGAGAAGCATTATAAATTGTATATAGTCAGAGATAGATCACTATACCTCTAGATAATAGGAGGATAATAGGTCTTTGCAATGCTGCTAATGAAGATAACTCATGTTCTTTGTAAGACAGGATTCTTGTTTCAAACATTAACATTAATCACTAAGAGTTATACAGAAAAAGGAAAAGAAAGCAAAACATCAGTCAAGACATTAAAGAAGAGCCAGACTTAATTTGATGGAGAAAATGTTCAGGGATTCTAGCAAAAGAATATATGGGGCGATGAGACAGTGAGCCAGACAAAGAGGTCATTTTTACCTTCAGGCCCTGGAAAACTCAGTGCATATTTCTATCTTCACTCAAATTATGTTTCTCTTGATCCAAATTATATTGCTGCAATTCCTCCATGTAAGCAGATTTGTCAAAGAACAGAATGTTTGAAAAGGTGGAGAGATTTTTATTTGGACTGAAATAAAAAGCATTAAAAATGGAAAAAGGAACAAAGAAAAATAAAGAAATTTAAAAAGCCTGTTAGTGTGATTATATAAACACAACAAGACATAAAAACATTGTGTCCAGCATTTCTATCCTATTGACAATGTTTGTTAAGCTAATCACGTGGAAAGCAGGTCTCAGTCACCCTTCCTCACATGTTGACAAAAAGTACAGGAGTAGGTGGTAGAACTGCTGATACTGTTCTTTAATGTGATGATACTAACTTGGGAGCAGCCATAGAAAAGAGGGAGTGTAGCAACAAGTCCCTCTTCCCCCCTTTTTCTATCTCTGTAGTGTCTATTAATGTCATATAACCAGATACATTTATCTATGTGAGTGTTTTTTTAATTGAAGGTATGGAGATGGGAGCAGAGCAAGGAGAACCTAAGAGCTGCTGTGCCTCTGGGCCCCAACTAGCTGTACTCTTGGTGTTTGTGCAATCATGTTTTAAGTCTTGCAGAAGCTTAAGCAATTTATTTCATCCTTTAAAATCCCTGAAATGACCACCAAACTTTCCTAAATTAGAAATAAAATGGTTGCTAAGCAAAATGGCTTCGAACAAACACCCCCCCTCTCTCACACACACACTTTTCAACATTAATTTTATTAAGAATTTTGATTATAATAGTAAATTCTAACCCAAACTAAACCTAAAGAGAAGGGAAAAGAAAGAAAGACTAAAAGGTGCAAGAAAAAAATTTAAAAGCCCACAAAAATTGTCCTTCCCATGGTTGTTGGCTCCAATTTTAACTGACTCATCCATAGATCATCATACTTGTAATTGTGTGTGGGTGTGGGTATTGGGGAATGTGTTCAGTAATAAATATAAGTAGTGGAAGAGGGGAATCTAAGGATAGGAAAATTGGATTGAATGAGAGAAGACTGACAGGAACATTGAAATTGTGATGTACAGGGATATGTACAGTTGGAATATGAGAGAGGGCTACAATAAGGGTTGCTGGGACCTCTATTTCAGAGCAGTCCTAATAGCCAGACCTTGACACTCATTCATTTTATCAGGTTATTGGATCTTTATGCATTGAGTTAAATTTGATGCAAGACCACTACAAAGACCATGCAAGCTGTCTCATAGACAAAGTCTGTCGGATCTGCTCAAATTTTGATTCAAACTGGGACAGAGTCTTTGGAAGTTATCTGAAACAAATCTGAGCCTGTGATTCCTAATCAGTATACAAAGCTATTCAGACTGTGAGTTTAAGCACCTGCCTATTAGATCCCTGTATCTCCTGAGTTAGTGAAGCTGTCTAGGAGGTGAACTGTGATTTAGTCAATTCAATGATATTGCAGTTTCTTTTTCTTTGGGTGAGGCACTGGTGTGCCCCTTCCTCAAGAAGGCATTATTCAACCCAATCATTTTGGGCAATTTTACCTAGTTTCCAACCATACCTTTTTCAGGGACGATTTGAGGGAAAAGATAGTTGGATAACATTTAGGCTCAATCATGACAAGATTGAGCAATTGTGGACTTTTGGAACTCCTATGTTAGTCCTGTCAGATAAACCAGAAGGAAACATGAATAATCTTACTTTATTGTAAGGCTAGTTAATAAAATCATACAAATTTCAGGTACAAATCTCCCACTGCCAACTTATATATATATATATATATATATATATATATATATATATATATATATATATATATATATATATATATATATATATATATATATATATATATAAGTTTATGTCTCTAGGTAATGTTTCGCAAGTGGCAAGTGCAATCACATCTTCAGTCCATTAAATAAATTGAGACATGCATTTATTTTTTCAATATTTTAATACACATAGTATGGATATTAAGCCATAGTAAGGGTCAGTGATGGGTTCGAAATCCCATCGTTACTGGTTCACGCACGCGCTCATGCGCACACGTGATGCTTCTGCACATGCGCAGAAGCGTCCGGTTGGGTGGGCGGAGTCTCCCGCCGCCGCTACCAGTTCGTAGAACCGGATCGTACTGGTAGCAACCCACCGCTGGTAAGGGTATGTGATTGCATTATCAATTTGATGTCAGAACCCCAATTCGCTGCAAAAAGACAGTTATTCCATGTCTCCCTGTGTGTTAGCTATCAGAGTATCAGGATGTCAACATCAAAAAAAGGATTCATTTGCCTTTCCTGCTCTCCAGCATCTGCATTCATGTTTTTTGTCAGCCAAAAGCAAGAGGAACAACAATTACTCTTAAGGGAAAAGAAGGAGCCCAAATGCATACCTTTAATGATTACAAACAGCTGAACAGAGCAACAAAACCCTTATCTCAAATCTATTAAACTGACTATTAAAAAGCACACATCTTTACAAAACTGGACTTGTGTTTACAATCTAATTGGAATGAATGAAGACCACGAATACTTAACATCCTTTGATATAAGGTACAGGAAGCTCTCTCCTTGCATGGTGTCCTTGCATGTCAAAAATATATTGCCCAAAAAAATTATGGGACAACAGACTTTGCTAAACTAGAAAAAATGTACATTTGATCTGACTCAACTTGACTATTTGGGTTCAGAATATTTATAGAAGACATACAGAATGGATCCAGAAAGGAGAAGACTATTCTATCATGGCACCTTCTTACACAATAAGGTGAAAGACGTGCAGCAAAGGCTTTGATAACTTCTGCCAAAGATATATCCCTAATTTTGCTGACCTTGCAACATTACTATCACAACTTCTTAGAAAGGGTTAGTAATTCTTCTGGTCAATCTAAAAGCAAGCAGTATTTCAAGAAGATAGCTCTGATCCTCTGCAGTTGGGTGGATGGTCAGATTTTATTGCTTGTACATGATTTGGTTTGTATTTAGGAAAGGGAAATACAGTAGGAGTGCAACTTATAATTGGATGCAGTTACATAAAGTGGTAGGAATTCTAAGTGATTTTTGTTAATTGCAAAGGAACTGTGTAATGCACAACTACTCCTGCTCTTTAGGCTTCTCATCAATAGTTTCTACAATCATTAGGCTTTCTAGAGCTTGGATAAGCAACTTTAGTTTCCTTACTGTGTCTGTATCTACCTATGAAATTAGCAGTTGCCCTAGAGCAGTGATGGCGAACATTTTTTTGCTCAGGTGCCAAAAGGGTGTGCGTGTGCCCAATAGCATGCTTGTGCGTGCCAACACCCATAATGCAATGCCCCCCCATTCATACGTGCACCCTCCGTGCTGCCCCCTTCCCACGCATGCGCACAGGCTTCACTGAAGCCTCTGGACTTCTGGTAGGCCCATTGGGCCATTTTTCACCCTCCCCAGGCTTGAGGAAAGCCACCTGAAGCCTGGGTAGGGTGAAAAACGGCCCAACGGCCCAACCGGAAGTTCATTTCCGAACTTCCTGTTGGCCTGTTGGGCCATTTTTCACCATCCACAAGCTCAGGAGGCTTTCCTGAAGCCTGGGGAGGGTGAAAAATGCCCCAATGGTCCAACCGGAAGTTTATTTCCTAAATTCCGGTAGGCCCATCAGGCCATTTTTTTGCCCTCCCCAGGCTTGAGGAAAGCTTCCTGAAGCCTGGGAAGGGTGAAAAATGGCCCCAATGGCCCAACAGGAAGTTCATTTCTGAACTTCCGGTTGGCCCATTGGGTCCGTTTTTCGCCATCCACAGGCTCTGGAGGCTTTCCTCAAGTCTGGGGAGGGCAAAAATGGCCTCCCCCCCTCTGCCCTCCCAAAGGCCAAAAATCAGGTGGCCAGCACGCACATACACACTGGAGCTTACATAGGGCAAAGCCTCGCGTGCCCTCAGCTATGGCTCTGCTTGCCACCTATGGCACGCGTGCTATAGGTTCGCCATCATGGCCCTAGAGTCTACAAAACTAGAAAGTTCTACCTTATGCCCCAAATCTAAATTAACAATAACCACAATAATGAAGGATGGTTGCTTTTTGTCAGCTGATCTCTCCTCAGATATGGATGACCCCCATTTGGAGCTCTTGGGAGGAGGGCTTGTGAAATTTCCCTGGAAACACTACTTGTAAGCGAGCTGAGCTAGCTTCCTGTTCTGTCAAATTACAAGTACGGCATACTATTGTTGTGACTGTCACTGTTGCTTTTATCAGCATGATCCGGGGCCCCAGAGTAAAGGCACATCTTTTACAATTACTTAGGGTGAGTCCTTGTTAAGTTTCTACCTCTGCCTCTTAAGTTCCCTGGGCATTCACCTGTCTTGTCTGACCAGTTTGGCAGCATCTCTTTTCCTCATCTCACAAAGTCACTCTCTCATATCTCTAGTCCCTGGTTCTTGCCACTTCCCAAGTTCTAGAAGAGTAGCACTTTACCATGCAATACAAGTGCAAAATAAGGAGTTTGCCTTAGACTTAAAGCTTCTATATATACTACACAGCAGGTGGCAGTTGTAGGAATAATGCCTTTTCACAGATTGATATAGTACCCATTCCTGAATCACAAGGCCTTTCAGATGAATATTCATGTCACAAATCAAGTACAGAGATCTATATGGCTCCTAGGCTGATGGTATTCAGAAAGTCATTTAAAGATTATTGTTTCAGACCTTGAGGCATGGGGGAATATTTTGTTTGTACATTTTTGTTTCTGAAACAATTGATCCATAACTTTATTATATTGTTTCTTTCATTTAAAGTATAATCTGGAATTATTTCTAGTCAGATGACCTCTAAATTGTATGTGTGAATGTATAAATACATAAATAAATACATGGGAATAAGATTTTATTTAAATCTCTGACAAAATTTCTACTGACATAAACCAAGTCAGAGTTCTGCCATGAGTGTTAAATACTTTCAGTGAGAGTCATAAGAGACACTAGAGATAAGATTATAACAGCAGAGTCCACACAGATAATCCCTGCAAACATTGCAGTTCATCATATCTACAGTTCATTATTATGGTCATATAACCTTTCGAACAGCTATTATTCTCCCAATGTTTATACGGAATGTATTACAAAAAATGCTACTGACATAAGAATCAAACACAATAGCAAAGCTGCTGTAGAACTCCAAAGTTATTGTTATAGTTATTAAGAAAAAAATTCAGAAATAGGCCAAATGTATATCATTTCCTTCAGCTACCATGGGTTTGCCTGACTATAATAAAAAGATATTAACAGCTTCACAGCCGTCAATAAAAGCACATTAGGAATAAAAGTAGTAAAATTAAAAGATATTTGTTGAGATGAAATTAAACTTTCTTCAAGAAATAATTGTAGTTCAGCTGTGCATGTCCCTGAATATTAGTGCCTATATTGGAGATGTTGTTTCAAATGTCTATTTGTTTAACTTAAGTAGTTAAACTATTTTAATTAAAACAAATGCAGACATGCTGCATAAGAGCTGGAATGATAAACCTGTACAGCTTTATTCTGTAGTAAGGAAGAGAAGAAATGGAAAAAATAAAGCAAAAGGAAAAAAACAAAAACAGACATTTAAATCTGCAATTCATTTTCATATATTTTTAAAGTGTGTGTGTGTATGTGTGTGTTTGTATATACATATGTACATACATACATAAAAGAGAAAAGGGGAATTTTAAAATTTACTCTAAAATCCCTCCACATCAAGTATGTGGAGGGATTTTAGTACAGTATGTGGACTTTAGTACAGTATGTAGAGTACAGTATGTGGACTTTCCAAAGTTACTAGGGGTTTTATAACTCTTTCTGGATAAAGTAAAAATATTTCTCAATGATCTGGAAAAGCAGAAAATCTACGATTGTCCTTTACTAGCGAATTGCAATAGTTCAGTATTCCCCCTGCCCAACAAATTAATTTTCTCATTTTTGGAATAAAAATGCAGATTATATTTCTATAGTGGTTGTTAAAGTCCTCTGGAATTGTTTCAAAAATCTCACTGAAGATTAGCATTCCCTTTTCTATTACGGTAATACCGTGTTTCCATGAAAACAAGACAGGGTCTTATTTTCTTTGGACCCCTGAAATATGGCTTGGCCTCATTATTGGGGGGGGGTTATTATTTTGGGGGTGCAGGAAGCGGCGAGTGTGGGACTGGATGTCCCACTGCCACCGTCACCTCCCCTCCCTGTTCTACCGGCCGGGTCCCAACACGTCCCGCCCCGCCCCAATGGCAACAGTAGCATGGCTGCTTCCCTTCCCTGGTGTCTCTTTATCAAGAGGGGTGGCAGGTGGGACAGGGGGTGCTCTTGCTTACCTGCCACCTCGTGCCCCACTCCTTGCCGGTAAGGCTGATCTCTCTCTCTCTCTCTCTCTCTCTCTCTCTCTCTCTCTCTCTCTCTCTCTCTCTCTCTAGCTATTGAGTCCCTCTCCCGCCACCTTTGCCCCGGGCTGAGCCCGCTTGGGGGCAACAGATGCAGAGCGGGCAGCGAGCAATGCACCTCGGTAAGGGCATGTTGGGTGCATGGGGCATGTCCCCCCCTTTCCCAGGAAAATAGTTGGGGGCTTATTTTGGGGGGGTATTTTAGCCCACCTGCTGAAAAGCCCGATTGGGCTTAATATCGGGAATGTCATATTTTCGGGGAAACACGGTAACAACTTTACCAAGTAGCTTATAAGCAATGCTCAAAGCTTTTACTACCTTGCATGGGCTACTGCTATTCTGTACTACTCCAGATCATAGAAAGATCTTTTGCAAATATGCAAATATTTTTAAAGCAGCTAAGGAATAGTAACTACTGTATAGCTAATTTTAGTGAATTTCAGTCAAAAGTGGGTCTGTTTAATCCACTTATTCAAGTGCCTCTAGCAAGTTGATAAAAAGATGACTACAGACTTCTGAAAATAAAGTTACACAGCCAGATAAGTTGAATCCACACTGTCAGTCACACTTTCCTTCCAGAGTCTACAGGCAAGCAATTGACAGAACAACAAATAATATTTTAAATCACAGTGGCATAATTTAAATCAGCCAAAAGAGTTCAGCAGATGTAATATATGCTACTTATGGTCTGATTTACCCTGTAAATCTCATCAATGAGCTTCTTTGTTCCACAACACATCAGCATGCTTTCCCCGTCTGGAAAATTCTGCTTGATGAAATAAAGACTTGACTTCTAGTGCATAAGATGGATCAAGTAAATCATTAATCAAACAGATATGAAAATTAGAAATAATGACATGAGGTGTTAAAATAATGCAATTCCTATGAAACAGGAACTAGATCTCTTAGGAAATTAAAATAGTTTAACAAAAAGGCCATATTTAACTGACTGCATGATAGAATTAAGGATTGAAAACTAACCTATTAATCATGCAAGAGATTGCAATTAAATCATAGTTGCTAATTCAGTAGTTAGATAATTTTAAAATTAAAATATTAACTATTTGTATGAAACTTTTGATGCTTTTGAAATAAGACAGTATAAGAAACAACGTTGAAATGCATACATACATTTCACTTTATTCTTTCTGTGGGTACAGCAGGGTTACGGTGACCACAGAATAAGACATTGTAAGCCACAGAAATAAAAAGCATGAGTTAAGATAATGAAAAACCAACAAAGTTAAAGTTAGCTTACACTAATACTATTATGTCTCCAAACCTTTCTCTCCTTGATTTATTATGTCTATAAACCACTTCATCTACTTCCTTTTGTGTTTGACCTACCTGAACAAAATGAATCAAATTTAATTAAGGTTTGATGTTGGTTTATGCATTATAAATGGGGTATCATAATGTCTGTTCCACACTCTCCAGGACTTACTCTGTGATTAAAAAGCAGAGGACAAATGGGTATTTGAGAGAAGTCACAAAATATCATGGCAGAACAAAGACCTGACATATCCATTTTTTTGCTCTGCCATGGCATCATAGTAAGCCATTGCTGATGGCTTCAGGTACAATTCCCCGAAGACCATAGTCACAACTCCTATGACTGGAAACAAAACACTGTGGCTATGGCACTTGCATCTGACTAGATTCACATGAATAAAGAAGAAACAGTAGAAGTAGCGGTAGAGAAGAGAAAGAATAGAAAAGCTTTAGTAGTGATGAAAAAATGCAGGAAGAAAGAGGTTTGCTATGGGAGAAGACAGGCACGTAGATAAGCATACAAAATATTGCTATATAGAGAATTTTATATTATGTTAAAGAATATGTCTTGATATTTCTCTCATAACTTAATGCATTGCCTAGAGAAATCTGTTTCTTTTCCCACTAAGAAAACAAACCACTAAGATAATTACGAGATTCTTTTTTATCAGTATTTGGGCCATCAATAATTTCATTAGCTAAGAGTAATATAAAGAGACTTTGGATTAACAAGAATACACTCTTTTCAGGGCTTAATGGCTCAGCAATTAAGATATTGGGACTGTCAAGACCCAAGCACTGCATGACATTGCATTTACTAGACCAGCACCTTACAATCTAGCAGTTCAAAAGATATAAATGCGAGAACGTAAATAGGTACCACTTCAGCAGGAAGGTTACCGCATTCCATATTTTCATGCTGGCTACATGATGACAGAAACATGTCCACAAAACAGGCTGCCTTGAACATTACCCCATGAGATGATCACAACTGGATAGGGAAAAACAGTTTAAAGCTTTAATCTTTAGAACACACTTTAAATGGCTACTGTGAATATAGTTATTGATGTGGAAAAGAAGAATAGCAGCATATGTGACTGCAGTTGCTTTGAGTGATAATTCTCTTTTAGCACACTGTCATCTATATACTACCAAACTTCTCATACTGTTTGATACTTTATAACCTTCAACTGGGTGAAATATTGCAACATAGGGCAAAACTTTGTCAACAAAGGTACCTCAAATGGGCTAATTTACGGAATGCCAGAACTCATTCCTCTGAGGGAATGAAATTTGAAGAAAATGTTGCTGCTTTAGCACCCCTGCACTTCTGCTGTTCAGTGCTGTTGCATATTTCCACACAGACATTCCCATGGTCCTTTTTTTTTTACATTCCCTGTTCCCTACAAGTTAGTAGAAAACTCAGAAGGAACTGATATGATTGCTGCTGTTCCTATGTGCCTTTCTTCCTGCTCGTTATTAAAGCCTTTGCTTGTGGGACATTTTCAGGGAGAAAGTTAATGGAGAATTTAATTTAATAATTTAATAAACATTCTTATAAGCTGCCCAATCCCGTAGGACTCAGGGCGGCATTCAGCATAAATAAGAACAATAATATAAAAACATCATAGTTTAAAAACAATACATTACTTAAAAAAAAAAACAACCACTCATTCATGGGGGAATCTGATCTTCTTTTTCACCCCGCCTGCCAGAAGAGCCATGTTTTTACGGCTTTATGGAAGGCCAGTAGAGTGGGGATAGTCCGGATCTCTGGTGGGAGTTGGTTCCAGAGGGATGGGGCTCCCACAGAGAAGGCTCTCCCCCTTCAACCGACATTGTTTGACCGATGGGACCTGGAGGAGGCCCACTCTATGACACCTAACTGGTCATAGGGAGGTGTGTGGTAGGATGCGGTCCCGAAGGTAGCCTGGTCCTGAGCCATGTAGGGCTTTAAAGATCAAAACCAACACCTTAAATTGCAACTGGAGACTAATAGGCAGCCAATGCAGCTGGCGGAGGATCGGTGTTACGTGGGTGTATCTCGGCACACCCACCACAGCTCGCTCAGCTGCATTCTGTACCAATTGCAGTCTCCAGATGCTCTTTGAGGGTAGCCCCATGTAGAGCGCGTTACAGTAGTCTAGCCGTGAGGTGACAAGGGCATGAGTGACTGTGAGCAAAGCCTCCCTCTCAAAGTAGGGTCGCAATTGGTGCACAAGACGGATCTGTGCAAAGGTCACAGATGTTGCTCCAATTTTAGCTGTGGGTCTAGGAGAACACCCAAATTGCGAACCCCTTCTGAGGGAGTCAAATTTTCTCCCCCGAGAACCAAGGAGGGGAAGTCGACATAATCCCTGGGGGGCAATATCCACAGCCACTCAGTCTTGTCAGGATTGAGTTTGAGCCTATTCATTCCCATCCAGACCCTCACATCGTCCAGGCAGTGGCACATTACATCAACTGCTTCCCTGAACTGACACGGGGTGGAGATGTACAACTGGGTATCATCAGCATACTGCTGATACCTCACCCCATGTCGTCGGATGATCTCAGCCGAGAAATAGTCCAATCCCTCTGCACTTGCCTTATATCAGTCACTTGTGCATAGCTTTGCATTCTCACCCACTCCTCAGCAGCCACTTGCCCAAGGCAAAGGCAAGGGCAAGGGCAAGGCCAGGCCAGGCCAGGCCAGGCCAGCCAGGGAGAGAGGGAGGTACTTATTTGCCTGCTGGAAGGGAGGGAAAGGGATTTCTGATGCTCAGTGCCAGTTTCCCACAGGAAAACTCAATGATGAACTTGACAGGAACTTGTTCCAACTCCGACTGACTTTTTGCCCTCCTGTGATCATTCTGTTTCTCTAGTTAGAAATATTTATGAAACAATGACCAAACAGGTGACAGGTTATCAAATCTATATTAAATAGCTTAATTTAGATAATCCATGCTCAGTTTGATGCCTGCCCAATGTAGGCAATGTTGACTTCTAGAGTGAAGTGATGGCAGTGACATTGGTAGAATTATACCTGAGTGGCCATTTACTGTGTACTAAGTGTTGCTGGAGGTGTTCCTTGGTTCTCTGAAGAACTCTGAAAGATAAATCAACAAAAGAAATGTCAAAATAGTAATTTTCTGCTTTTATCTTACACGCAAATGGCTGACTAATAGCTCTTTTTAGTAACCCAGATTCCTTTATAGAAAGAATTTCACAAAGAACACCTGAAGTGCTACAGTGAATAATATTCCAGATGTCTGATGGATAAAATTCTTCATTTTGTTTGGAGCTGGATTCTGGCTGGGCAGGTTTTATATACAGTAACTGGCTGAAATGGGATCTTCTATTATTCCATTTCCAGGGATTTTCTAACATAATTTCCTGATGGATTTTTACTTTTCAAGGCAGAACTTGTGTTTTTATTTGGGGGTCATCCTAAATCTCTTGGTTCTTGCTTGATGGGAAAGTGGCAGCTTTGGACAGGAGAGCTTTTTCATTTTTCTGTGCCAATTAAAGCTTTTCCTTATCTCTTCCAATTAATCACATTTATCTCAAAATGTTAACTCACTGATGTTCACTTATTTTGGGGTGATTCTACCTTTCCTTTTGGCTAAATTTCATTTTCCATAACAATAACCTTATAATATGATTTAATCTGGAAGTTTCTTGAACCTAGATATAATAGTTTCCATATTATTGGTTTTTAAATGGAGCCACTGTGTTTTCAAATGCAGTGAGACATATCTAAAAACAATTAAACACCAATTCCCTGAACGCTAATCCACCTACAAAGAGCACATCTATGTTGTTATTATTGGATTTCAATTTATTCTCATTCAAACACGTTTATTATTACAACTTTAACCAAATTATATATAAAATTAAGTTCATTTAATAAATATCTTAATGTTAGTTTACATTAATATTGTGATGAAATAAGTTTCATCAGAAAGTTTTTAAAAAGACTAAGGTGCATAACATAATGTAAATTCCAACAGGAAAAGATGTTTTGCTTTCTGAAAGTACTTATTTGTTTGTTTGTTTGTTTGTTTGTTTGTTTATAAAGAATCACTCATGTCACAGCCACCCATATCAGCTAGGATTAAAACCATCAAAAATAGAGACTTTAAACTTACTGAGGTCATTGTAATCAACAGAATTGAAAGATATTGACTAGTCCAGGCAAATAATACTTTTATTCCTCTTGTCCTTTTCCCAACATAAGTCATCATTCCAGGATACCAAAAATTTTGGATAAGCTATGTCAAAATCAGGCTTAAAACCATGGTACATAATGCAAAAATCAACAAAAACAGAAATAAAATAAACATGCTTAGCAGCTTCTGAAGACTGGAACTGCATCATTATTGATTTAAAAATTAATTAATAATGAATCATTCTATGTATGAATTTTACACTTTAAGCTTACATTATGCTCAGTAGCTGTACTGTTGAACTAGAAAAAAAGGAAGTGGGAAACAGATTTTACATCATACAAAACAAAATAAAATAGGGATGTAAATTAATGAGTCACATTTATTTAAATGTAACTTTATGGGCTTCCTGGACAGCATTTGTAATTTGGAAAATTATTATTGCTTACTATTGAGATATTCAGACTGGGAGAGCCAATGATAACATGGTTAGCCAGTGAATCTGCATGGTATCTCAATCAGCCAATGGGAGTTATTTGCTACTGAGTCTGTGCAGAAGCTGAGCAAGAAGAAGGGCGTGGTTTATCAGTTCTCCATTAAGGTTTCTTTATGTGTGCTTGTATCTATGATGTCTCTTTAAGAAGTCTGCTGTGAACTTGATGTAAAGAACACTCAGCATGTGGTATTGTAAATATTTTGTTATGTTTATAAATAAGTTATTTAATTCAGCTAAAGTAGTCAAATGCGGGAGCTTCCGATTTATTTTTCACCAGAGAAAAATTCCAATACTTACACATAAAAATAGGATCTATTGATACCAATAACCTGTGCAGGAATTAGAGGTTATTGAACAGGGTCCAGTTTTTTTCCACATTTATATCATACACATAAAAATATAGAACTTCCAAACTTTATTTTTATTGAATCAATTTCATCTAAGATTTGACACAAAAGTCATCAACTAGAACACAGGGTGTAGGTTATGATAACCCACACCCTAATCAAGTTCAAAATATTGTATGTAATGATAAAATGGAATATAAGAAACTATGCGCTAGTTTTACACTACTCCTTTCTTGACCTAAATATGCAATGAAGGCCTGTAAAGAATTCATAATTCTTAAGTGTACATGGTTTATATTACCTAAAATTCTGCACAGGATTCCCAGTCTCTCAAAACATATAATTACATTTAGATGACAGCAGTTAACATTATAACTCCAAATCTTTTCTGTCAACACCAAAGGTCAGAGCAGACAGGGCAAACTGCAAGTACATACATTCATGCCATTATAGATATTGATTGAAACACCTGAATTGTTCAGTATAAAACTGATACAAACAACTAACAAGCTATATGTAATCTCATCCTGTATGGAGCTAATTCTCTTGTTATTTGAAAAAGATGCTTATCTAAAACTTTGTAAATAGTATTTTTAATAGGTATTATCTTAGTGGCTAACACTATGTACCTGTTTTTTATTTGGAACTGAATACAGCTTCAGTGCTGTCTCTGATCCTGTAAAGCTTTGTTCATTTCAGCTTTACACATGTCCCTAATCTTATTAAGTTCTTTTTTTTCCAGAGTGCTAAATATTTATTTTATTCAGACAATAGAAAAATAGAGAAATATTAATGCTCATTATAATTTGTATATGCTTCAGAAGAAGTTGCTACATATTTTACAGTCTTTGGTTCTGGTTTGGAATAGGAAATGAAATTATTTCCTGTTAGGTTGATTAAACATTCACTGATAATATAATACATTATTTATTGAAAGAGTATTGTATTCACACATTTGGAGTTTTAATATCTTTTCAAGTCTGTAAACAAAGAAGAAAGAAAAAGAGAGAGAGAAAAAGAGAGAGGGGGAGAGAGAGAGAGAGAGAGAGAGAAAGAAAGAAAGAAAGAAAGAAAGAAAGAAAGAAAAAAGAAAGAAAAACATTCTATATTTAAATCAACAGGACATGCTTTCAGCTAAATATGCTTAGAAGTGAAGTGCAAAGAAAAGGCAAGTCTGATCAGGATTACAATCAGGGTTAGTACTGTGTAAAATTGAGTGGTGTGAATGATGCAAAGTAATGTATTAATGGTTCTCTTTAAAACTCTGTATTGAAAGAAAAAAGTTGTGAATATGGTATGATCATATTATTTTAACGGAAGGAAACAAAAGTTAGGCTGAGTATTTATGTATCTATATTATTTATATATTTGTATCTATCTATCATATTATTGTTATGTAAGAGATTGTAAAAATACCTTTATTGACTACTTATAAATTATACTCTTTAGGCTTTCAGGTTGTATATATGGGTTATATGTCAAAGAAGGGTCTAGGACAAATTGCTGCAAGGCAATTCAATGCTGTATTAATTATTTCATTCAATTACTTTTATTATTGGTGACCACATTTTTCATCAAAATTATTGTAACTCTTTTATTTCCGGATTGTCTTTTTTAATTTTATTATTATTGGGCATGGTTCCATTGAAATTAATTTAACTTTTGTATTTGTTGAATTGTGCAACAGTGAGTTGGCTATGGTGAGTTGGCCATGGCAAGTTGTCCCATTGCAGTAGTGAGCTGAAATCCAGCCTTTGCAAATGGAGACAATTGGATATATAAGGTTACTATGCAAATATTATCATTAACACATGCAGGTCAGGAAAGGGGAGTGTTGCTGTGATGCTTCTCAATATATCTTTCCTTATATATGATTATTATACATTTGAATAAATTTTGTAAAGTGTATTTGTTTAGGTAGGGTAAGCAGTCAAGAAAGGATATGGATCGTAACTTAAACAATTCAATGTTGCAAAAGTAATACAAAGCAAAAAAGAGCTCCTAAGAATGAGTATATATCAAACATATATGAGATGGGTCACCTATTATATTTTCCCCTTTATACAACCATAGGTACAATATGGGAGTTATATAACACCTAACCAAATAAAGTTTGTTATTTGTAGTCAGTTGTAATCAGTTTTATGTATGACAAAATGCAACTTTTTTCTGGCTTTTTTTATATCCATACTGATGAACAGTTCTAGAGAATGCAAGAGACTTTTTACTATTTTATAATGTATTGAACATTCTGACATAGATATTTTAATATTTCATCCCAGAAGATCAATCTTCTTGATTTAAAAAAAAAATCTCTAGGATTAAGTCTTTCCTTGAGGCAATTTTTATTCAGTATCGATATGTCTACATCATTTCCTGAAGAAACTTCTATACGTAAGTTCCTGGAGGAATGTCTTACAAGTATTGTAAGACATTCCAACAATACTTATAGCAGTATTGTTGTTATACTGTTATACATGATTTAGTTGTTGACCAGTTTGAATAATTTGAACTCAGAAATATTCAAAACTAATTTAACATGGCAGATTTTTTTCTTTATATTCATGTCTTTTTATGTAATCAACCTGAAGTATATTCATGTAAGCAGATTCTAGTTAGCAGAATGAACATTAGACTGGACTTCAGAAAAATGTACATAATTTTTATGTGATGTATGTAGAATATATGTAAAGTTCCTGAACACAGATGAAGATTATATTGACCTTAATTAAAGTTAAATAGGATTCATTCTGCAAATATTGGAACAGTTACAGACACAAGTCAGTGGGATAAATCTAAAGTATTTCTGTATACAGTTCTTGTCATATGATCTTTTAATTGGTAGAATGGGACAACAGAAATACAAGTCCTCACTTCCAGGTTAACCAGTTCCAGATACTGATGTGCTTGGGCAAACTCTGTAATTGTGTATTTAGTGTAATGAACTGAATGAAAATAATTCAGACTATCATCCCAATTAGGTTAGCTTTCCACCTTGGAATAATTATTACTACATAAGAGATGAGAGTCCATTAAGTCTGAAGTCTAAACTTATGGAATGGTATTATAGAACCAAGGGGCTTAAGAGATGGAACAGATGGTTAAAGGAGTAGTACAAATTAGCAATATATCTACATCTCTCTCTCTCTCTCTCTCTCTCTCTCTCTCTCTCTCTCTCTCTCTCTCTCTCTCTCTCTCTCTCTCTCTATCTATCTATGATCAGTATCCCTTTTGTGAGCATAATAAGTTCTTTATACATTTGTAAAAGACTGTTTTGGAATGAAGCCATTATTTTTCACCTCCTTTGCTTTAAGCTTGAAACTTGGTTCTGTCAGCTGTGTTTTAAATGTCCACTTCTTTCAGCCTGAGGCAATAAACTAATTAATTGTTGAAGAACTTTTTGCCTATTTTATCTTGTAGGAATAGCAAATGTCTCTTTCAATTGTAATGCTTCAGTTTCTGTTGTGTTTTGTTTCTTAATTGCTTAAATATATTGTAAGATTTACTATCAAGTGAATTTGTCAAATTGGCATTGTGTGATAGAGTGGCTATTTAAGATGTAAAATCTCTTTTCCTACTTTTTCTTGCTTCATTTACCTGTAATCTGTTGTTAAATCAAGTTCCATGAAATGATCTACCAGATCTGGGTTGCATAAATAGATTCTTTTTAACTTTTTGCTGTCATCTAATGGCTGTCTGAGTTTTTTCAGGTAATGACCTTACTGTGAGTACAAGTAAGAACATCTATGTCTTGAACATCTATGTCTTTAAAATAAATGGACTGTTCCATTAATGATGGCTTGCTTTTCAGCAATACAAATATATTAAATATAGCAATCTATTTTTGATTTTATTTTTGATTTTATTCTTGTCATCATACTTTAATCTCATTCAATCCATCCATTACTTTAACCTTATATTACTTTATATGTTTACATTGTATTTTTATTTTGTACAATACCCGGAATTGCTGTGAATGATAAGTAGCATTTGATTTAAAAAAGCAGTAATATCAGAATATAGATACTGACTTTGAAGCATTCATTTTAAATCATAAGCAACCAGATTTCCTCATACTTCTTTACGAGTAAAACAACTAGAACAATAATACTTTCCCCCTTTCATAAGAAGTGGATTCAAATACATTATAAAAATAGATTTTGTGAGCATATTCCAGTTCCTGTCTTATCTCCTATTGCAATTATTTGTTCACTCTTAAAGTTATTTCTTCAATGTAGAATTAGGTAAAGATGTTTTGTTTTTCTGAGGCAAAGGAAGAAGTGTTGGTTCCATTTCAAATCAAAGTTCAGTACCAATGCTTGCCAAAAATATTTTGGCAGTTGATTCAGAAAACTCTCCAAAGGGAGTAAAAAGAGAGAGAGAACATGCTACTACAACAACTATTACTCATAGTGATAGTAATAACCACAATAACAATTTGGGTTTCAATCTTATCCTAAATCTGGTGGTCTAAGTAAGCGCTTCATTTTTCGTAAAGGCAGTGTTTGTCCTGTCTTGACAGAATTAATCCCCACTCCAAACAAACAAACAAACAAACAAACCTGGAAGCCCATCGCTATCTCAACTGGGGCCAGAGCATAATCAGTGATGACAGAAAACCTATGGAGCACCTTCTTTTAGAAGATTTAATATGCAACTCAGACCTAAGGCAGAGAAAACTCTTTCTATCCATTCCTGGTGGTAGTTGTGAAGGTGGCAACATTTGTGACAATGGATTTAGAAGGGGGGAAACACAAAAAGAGTTAGTCCTTCAGCTGTCATTGTTTGTTTATTTATTTTTACATATTTATTAAATTTATATGTTGCCATCTCACTATCCAAAGAAATAACTTTAATGAACTGCTTCAAAGTGAGACTACAACTTTTTTTTAATGAACCTTTGAGTTTCACTCGCTTAAAATCAGGTTTATTAAAAGTCTACATGCGCTTTTTTGGTTGCTTGTTGGCTTTTTATATTTTGTTTTGTTTTCCCCATAAGAAAAAGTAGAACACTATGATGTGATAAACATGCTGAACTTCATGAAAAGTAATTATGCCTTTTCAGATTACACTGAATTTTGATCTTGGAAAATGATTTCTACCTCAGAATCCTCTAACTCGTATATTCCACCACAATAGCGTCTTGTTCTGTCAGTGTTTGATATTTCTAGTGACATGGCCTAGTGGCCTGCATGCGCAGAGGGAAAAATAACCCAAATAGCGGTGTCCAGCCAGGCGGGGGAAGCGGGCAGGAAAAGCCCCGCGCCACGACCGCCGCCAGCTCCATCAGCTCTGCAACGACCGACTGGCCCGCCCGAACTGGCAGCATTTCACCAGTATGTATCTCTAGCCATTAGTAAACCAGAATGGGTCAGATGAAGAGATTCTGAAGGATCAGATGAAGGGACAAATAAATATATTGTTTACAATTTCTAAGTTAAAAACTTGGAACCAGTTAATAAATGATTTGTGGGACAGATGGAAATAATAAAGTAGCTACATAAAAATTAGCAAATGTTTACAACTGAAAAGGGTTATAATTGTGGAGGTAAAATGAAGGAAACAACATAAAGTTGAAAAATATTGATGATTCATGAGAATATCTCATTGCCCAGAACCACACATGTAGATACAGAAGTTACAGTGAAAACAAGTTTATACAACTCTTTTTCCAATGCCCGGGCTGTCCAAAAACAGGTGTATGATTTCAGCAGAGATCTGTTGATCCCTGCATCCTATTTTACCCCCTCCCCTATTGTTCCCATCTCAAGACATTTGATGAGCAATAAGCAACACTGTTTTTTATACAGTATTGCTTCTTTCAGCCCACTGAGATTCTAAACTACACAACACAGATTGGATCCATGGAAGATATTGAATTGGACATTGTACAAGTTGTGCACAACAGTCCCACCTACTCTTTATTTTCCCATTCAATGAATAGCTAAGATCTGTATCAGAGCAAACCTATCACAATATCTGATCCAAAGAGGGGGTGGAGGTGGCAGAGGAGGAGGAGGAGGAGGAGGAGGATCAAGAAGCCTTTAAATTCTATTTTTGTAGAACCAGTAACTCTGAAATAAATATAACATCATTTGGATTTAAGGCACCATATAATAATTTATAATTAATTTAACGAAGTTGGAAGGGAACTTGGAGGTCTTCTAGTCCAACCCCCTGCTTAGGCAGGAAACCCAACACCACTTCAGACAAATGGTTATCTAATCTCTTCTTTAAAACTTTTAGTGTTGGAGCATTTATAACTTCTGGAGGCAAGTTGTTCCACTGGTTAATTGTTCTAACTGGCAGGAAATTTCTCCTTAGTTCTAGGTTGCTTCTCTCCTTGATTGTTTTCCACCCATTGCTTCTTATCCTGCCCTCAGATGTTTTGGAGAATCGCTTGACTCCCTCTTCTTTGTGACAACCCCTGAGATATCGGAACAGTGCTTTCATGTCATCCCTAGTCCTTCTTTTCATTAAACTAGACATACCCAGTTCCTGCAACCTTTCTTTATATGTATTAGCCTCAAATCCCCTGTTAGGATTCATTTTATTATTGGGCAGTATCATAACTATTTTTAAATAAATAGATTTCCTTGATGACTATTTATTATAGAGGAAGCTGCCTCCACTTATTCCAATTCCCTCCTAGTATTACTATCTTGATGAATCTGATATGACTGTTCCTTCTAAAGTAATGGAATTTTTACTTGTACCCATAGGATGAACTTTAGAAAGTGTTTAATCAGAGATTTTATGCTCCAGAGGACCTTCAGAACTCAACTAATTTGGAAAGCTGATATTTTGAAGCCAAAATAGCAACTTAGTTATTAAAGGCAATTATCTGTGCAGGAAAGAGGGGAAAAGTCTTCAAATCTTTTCCTTTCAAATCTCAAGTGCTTAATGCATGACTCTGCATGAATCAGAGGGATTTATTTGATTCCCCTCGCTGACCTCCACCAGGAAATTTTATTTTTCCTTTTCAAATGTATCATTTCTCTATTACTGACCTGGACCTTTTTCTCCCCCCCCCCACTTTTTTGGCTCTATTTATAATTAGCCTCTCTTTTGTTACATCTGTCTTACAAAATACATTGAAAGAATCATGTTTAAACATAATAAAAAGTGAGCTCTCCTTTTTTTTTTTAGAAAACTTGTGTTTTAGTTTTTATATTTGCCATTTGACTTTGTCTTTAAAAAACAGGTTTTTCTGTCTCTGAGAGAAATACATAAACAGAGAGAAAATACTTAAAGAGACTATAGTCTTTGAAATCTGCAGGAAATGACACCCTAACAGTAAGACTTTTCTGGAACAAATATAGTCTAATGGAATTGTACTTTTCATGAGCAGGAAAACTGAGGAGAACTGGGATAGTAGCCTAGAAAAATGTTTAGTAGGAATTTGAAGTGTAGGTTATTCAAGGAATACGACAACAAAAGAATCTCAGAAGCAACATTATTAAGTTGATAAAAAGCACTACAACTGGGAAAAATTTATTTTCGTCTACTGCTTAAATAGGAATAGGGATGCTTGTGTCAATTTATAATTACTGTATCTTTAAGATACAATAAATAAGGAAGAATTGTGCACCAGCTAAATGTGAATCCTGATTCCTAACCTGGTTAATGAAATCAGGAATTATTTATCCAGTGACAATAAAAACTCTCACCAATGATTTTCCGTTCTTCTCATGATTACTGTATTTTTCATCTGTCTTATCAATATGACAGTTTAAAAGACTATGGTTTCTTTTAACATAAGAAGGTTTAAATAAATTATTAATACTTCTTCCTAACCTCAACTAACAACAAAATTTCTCTGCATTCAAGGAGAAGAAATATCATTTCTTGCCCACATCCTTACCTTTGCACTAAAATTTAAAAAAATAAATAAAAAATAAAATAATGCAAAAATTTCCTATTGTTGTAAAACTTTATTAAATGCTATCATTTTATGACTCAAAAAAGAAAAAATATATGGAATTGTATGTCTTAGAGCAACATAGCTTGTCATTACTTTTCTTCTTGATTTATTGAAAAACTTTGTTATAGATAGGTACAAAAGCAGATTTAAAATATGTGTTCTATGAAATTTTGCTCTTACATAAATATTTATTCTTCTCATTCTGTCAGAAAAACAAATATATAACTTATATATGTTTTCTTTTTTAATAGTATAAATAGTATCACACAAGTCTGTTCAATATCTTTCAGAATCTTTCAGAATATCTAAAATGGATTAGATAATCCTTAACAGATTTAAGAGGCAAAAAATCTATTTAATCTAATGTTGGTATTAATCTGTTTTTAATGTATAAAATTAGTATAAAATATATTTTCTCTTGACTTTCATATTTCAATGCAACTTTCTCCAGTGAACTGATACTATAGCAGATAAAGCTAGTTTAGCAAATTAATGTGATTATATAATACTTAATTTATAAATATGATAAACAAATCAATTTCAATAACTTCAGAAGAGGCAAATATGTTTTTCTATTAGTTTTCCAATCCAGTCAAGATGAAACATTTAGACTGATACTGATTTAGTCTTAGCTATGGGAATATAATGATTGATCCTGTTTTAGTACTCACCTTTTGTATCTCTTGTCCTGCAATGGACATCTTTTTATTATATAGATTTTATTTTGGATAAATAGTATATATAACATTTTCAATTTTCTATAGTATTATGGCTGTTTCTTATAAATTATGGAGAAGCCCCCCCAAAAGATCATGATTCAAAAAAGAATGTGTAAGTTAAAAAGGTGGCACAAGAACCAATATATTCTGTAAGCTTTTAATATGCACTGCCAATTTCAAAAAGCTTAAAATATCACAAGTTGCACAAAATACTTAGTATTCAAAGACTGGTAATTTCCTGTCAGGTTTCAAGATTTTGGCAAATTAGGATACTTCATACATGAATGAATCATCTGTAAAACGTTTTCCTGCATTTCTTGTGTTCAGAATTTGATACCTTCATAGTTGCACTGTATAAAACGAAACTGCTTCCTAGAATATAGTTCATTCTATTGACAGTTACAAATTATGTCTGATTGTTTTTAAGAAAACCTGATCATTATTTACCTTTTTTATCATTTTAAAAAAGATTTTTTTTCCAATTCATTTTGGGGGAAAAAAAGAAATTTCTAGAAGGCATTGTATGTGGGAATATACTATATGAAATAAATGTGCAAACAATGGATATTGTAGTAGTTCTGAGGGCTGAACACAAGTACAAAATTGACTAGGTGTTATAGAAAGTAACATTAACTATTAATTTAAATTGCTGTTAATTCTTTTATTTTTTAGATCCCAATGATATCAGTGTATTGGAATTGTTTAGGACTCTGCTTTGGGCTAACTGTGTCAGAGGTGATACAATATGGTGTAAATTGCGTCTTTCCTTATCCTGGCTGCTGTTCAAAACAGATCTGGCAAATGTCTATGCTGTTTTATCTCTAATGTCTGCTGGTCATTAGTATGCTTTGAAAGCAGGAGATCTTTACACTTTCTGACAACATAAAGTAAATTAGGCTCATCCCAATTCTGTCCCAGCAGCATATTAACATTCCATTAGGCTATAAAGCAGTTAAATATAAGTCCTATTTATTTAAATAAATATACTCTCAATACATGTAAATCTGGATTCAATTCTCTGGCTGAAGAAACTTGAATATTACAAGAAGAATGTAACTTACGAAGAATTTGGTATAGTCATTATATACTTGTCAGACCTGCCTGCCTCAGCTTGAACCTCTAAGTAAGAACGATCCTTAATTCCATTTATTAAGAAAGGTATACTTTACTAGAAGTCAAGTGAATTACAGTAATGCATAACCAGAACTGAAAATTGTGCGTCCAAACCACCAAGTCTAACTTTTCCCTCCCCGGTTGCCTCCTATCCCTGCCCCCCCCCACATGTCCAAACAAATTCAAATAAGATGTTTTTAGAACAACTACGGTAAGTCCTATCTTATTTCAACAACAGGACCCACTTTCGGACACATCTTTACTTACACTCCCCAATAGGATTGTATTTACAAACGCTACCATGAATTTTTGATTATAAACTCTTCAAAAATTCAGTTTGGAGCAGGGAGGGGTACTTACTTGGCAAAGCAATTTCCCAATTGCCCTTTCTCCTGTACAGAATAAAGCTGATGAACCCAGCATTTTTCTGGGACAACAACATGGACTTATACCACTGGCAAGTCAGTTGTGGCTTTTCTTTATAATACTTCCCCTATAAGTTTTATTCATTAGAAACACAGAGAAATGTATTTCTCATGCAATTAAAAAAATGAAGCTTTATTAGATTCAGAAAATTATATGATACACAGTTATATATAGATTTTCATAAATAAAGATACATTTAGAAACTTTTATCTCTCCTTTTTAAAGTTTTATTTTTTTAAAAAAATGAAAGAACTATTTATGGAATTAGATTTGGGGATAATGCATAAGATAGAAGGACAAAACGAAAGGGAGGGAACTAAAGTATTCTTCAGGAATTCTAAAAGCCAGGAAAAAAGGACATTGAGGGTGTTCATATACCCTACAAATTTCAGGTCACCCAGTTCAGGTTTTCTTAAGGGAAAAAAATATTTTGAGTTTGTATATGCAAAGTTTCAGCTATGCAGGATGCACATCCACACACACACACACATATCCTACAAATATTTGTCTGAAATAAAAATATAAATGAAAAACATAATATGAAGGAATGAAATAAAAAGAATGGTATATAAAGGGCTTACTTACTGCTCATCCCCACCAGCCATTTGTAGCATTATGAAAACTGATCAAACTGTTTTGTACTAATATTGTAAAAGCACTTTAGACAGAATACGAAAACATGCAAGGGAGTTATATTAACAAAACTGATAGGCATCTTGGTTCTTTGTATTTTATGAGCTGTGGTAAACCCAGTAGTCTTAACATGTATAAGTACACAATGGATTTAACAATACAAATACACGCTGGGCTGCTGCTGCATTCACATGATCTTCATTTTCAATGTTCTGTGACAGTTTCACAGCTAGTGTCGCAGTCCTTCACTCCCTCTCACACAGCAGCAGCCACTTATCTGCCTGCTGGGAAGAGAAGGAAGGGAAATTTCTGGTGCTCTCTGCCAGATTTCCACAAGGAAACACAGTGGGGAAGCTGGAAGGAAGACGAGAAATTGTTCCTGCTCCCACGGCTTTTTTGCCCGCCCTTGGTTTCTATTTCTCTGTTTAAGTAAGGAAATATTTTTGAAGTGATGGCATAATGGGGACATTGGTTTCCTAGTATATTTTAAAGCTCAGGTTCAGAATACTAGTATGTTTTTTTTTAACATTTCTGATTAAAATATTGTACAAATTGTAAAAGTAAGTATTAATTAAAAACAGTCACAACATTTCAGTAAAATTTAATTCACTTGGCCCATGCAAGATGTATTTATCTTGTGGCCCATCACATCACAGAGCCAATTTGATTTTCTTAGTTGAAGGAAAAAGCAGTAAGGCACTTTATATTGCTTTGAAATGTTCCCGTAGGCAAAAGAAGCTTCTATGCATCACCTCTATTGTTACCATGGCCAGAAAGGTTTCATTCAATTACCAGCAAGTACAATTTGATCAAACACTATCTCAGTATTAGGGGGAAAATAGGGGTATCATACTATTTACATAATTGATGATAGCTTGTCAAAGTAAACTCTTCATCCTCTATAAGATAAATGAGCAAATAAAGAATACATTTTCAGAATCTTCAAACAGCATAAATACGAGTATTTTTAAATGCAATCAAAACAAACAGAACAAATAATAATCATGAAACCTTTTAGAACTTGTACCTGAACCCTGAGTATGCACAAAGGCATCCATCTTGATAACAATTCATCTCAGAGGGAATCTGTCTGGACAATAAAAGATGACAGCTTTTAAAGTTGGAAGGAATTGGTTTACACCAGAAACAATTGGTCCATTGCAGGGAGAAAGCGGCAAGAAGGTGACAAGCAATAGGGAGAAAGCAGAGCTACTTAACTCGTTTTTTGCATCTGTCTTTACACAAAGGGAAAAAATAGTCCAACCCATCAAAAACAGCATCACAAAAACATATTAGGAACACAAGTTAAAATAGGGAAGAAAATGGTCAGTGAACACCTGTCTACCCTAGATGAGTTCAAATAACCAGGACCGGATGGATTACACCCCAAGGTTCTGAAGGAACTGGCAGACAAGATCTCAGAACCACTGAACTATATCTTTCAAAGATCCTGGAGCACCGGGGAACTGCCGGAGGACTGGAAAAGAGCTGATGTAGTTCCCATCTTCAAAAAAGGGAAAAAAATAGATCCAGGAAACTACAGACCTATCAGCCTGACCTCAATACCAGGGAAGATTCTGGAAAAGATAATCAAGCAACGAATCAACGAACACCTAGAAGCAAACAAAGTAATAACCAAAAGCCAACATGGGTTTGTCAAAAACAGATCATGCCAGACTAATCTTATTGCATTCTTTGACAAAGTGACAAAATTAGTGGACCAGGGGAATGCTGTTGATATAGTTTACTTGGACTTCAGTAAGGCATTTGATAAAGTAGACCATAACCTATTACTAGATAAAGTAGAAAAATGTGGGTTAGACAGCAACACCACCAGATGGATTCAAAACTGGCTGACCAACCTCACTCAACATGTAGTCCTCTATGGAACTGCATCTACATGGAGGGAAGTATGCAGTGGAGTACCCCAAGGCTCTGTTTTAGGCCCAGTACTCTTCAACATCTTCATCAATGACTTGGACGAGGGGATAGATGGGAAACTCATCAAATTTGCAGATGACACCAAACTGGCAGGAATAGCCAACTCTCCAGAAGATAGGTTCAAGATTCAGAAGGATCTTGACAGACTTGAACATTGGGCGCTATCAAACAAAATGAAATTCAATGGTGAAAAAAGTAAGGTTCTACATTTAGGCAAGAAAAACAAAATGCACAGGTATAGCATATGTGGTACCTTGCTCAACAGTAGTAACTGTGAGAGGGATCTTGGAGTCCTAGTGGACAACCGTTTAAATATGAGCCAGCAGTGTGCAGCAGCTGCCAAAAAAGCCAACACAGTTCTAGGCTGCATTAACAGAGGGATAGAATCAAGATCACGTGAAGTAATAATACCACTTTACAATGCATTGGTAAGGCCACACTTGGACTACTGCATTCAGTTTTGGTCGCCACGATGTAGAAAGGATGTTGAGACTCTGGAAAGAGTGCAGAGAAGAGCAACAAAGATGATTAGGGGACTGGAGGCTAAAACATATGAAGAACGGTTGCAGCAACTGGGTATGTCTAGCTTAATGAAAAGAAGGACTAGGGGAGATATGATAGCAGTGTTCCAATATCTCAGGGGTTGCCACAAAGAAGAGGGAGTCAAACTATTCTTCAAAGCACCTGAGGGTAGAACAAGAAGCAATGGGTGGAAACTAAACAAGGAGAGAAGCAACTTAGAACTAAGGAGAAATTTCCTGACAGTTAGAACAATTAATCAGTGGAACAGCTTGCCTCCAGAAGTTGTGAATGCTCCAACACTGGACGTTTTTAAGAAGATGTTGGATAACCATTTGTCTGAAGTAGTGTAGGGTTTCCTGCCTAAGCATGGGATTGGACTAGAAGACCTCCAAGGTCCCTTCCAACTCTGTTATTATTATTATTATATTATTATTAAATACATTTTTCTTCATAAAGAAAACACCAACTTTTTCTAAGTAAGTAACAGCTCCTGACTGTAAGTGCCTGCTAAGTTTAAAGGCTGCTGTGCCCAAAGACAGGTGTTGAGGTTGGAGAAGTAGTGAAGCAATGTAGACAATGATGATAAAGAGAAGCCAGTGAAGAAGTGCTTGAAATTCCCTTATCAAGGCTTGAATAAACATATTGTCCCAGATTCTTCCTGCCTGATTGGACTCTAGGTTATTTGTCAGGCACTGAAAAGAGCTCTTGGATTTGCTTATATAAGGAAAAGAAGGGGCCAGATTCTTCACAAGTAGGGGTTGCCTGTTTGCTGAGGCTGGGCTATCCATTGAGTTTGCTGGTGTGAAGTAGAATCAGAAATTCTTCTTGTCAAACTTAGATTTCTTGAAATCTAAGTCTATTCTTGAACCAGCTTCTACATGTAGTGTCCCCTCTTACTACTACACCAGATATTTTCCCTGATACACTTCATGCTTCTGAATCTGCACTTGTAAAAGCTTCAGGGTTGTAGGAGCACAATCATGAAAAAAATATCCGATAATCTTAAAAGTTGGTTGTAGTTCAGATCATCTTAGTGTTTAAAGGTTATTTGTTAACTCAAAGGTTATTTTGTTAACAAGAGACCTTTGAAATGCCAGAAAGCCTTGAAGAGCTATTCAAGCTGAAATGCTGTTCATATTGTCTGTTTATGATACAGAACCACATGATATCTATTTTCATTGGCTTACTGAGATCCCACATTCTCAGAGTTGGCAATTATGAATAGAGAAATGGGACATGTAAAAAGTCTTTGCAATTTATCTACAATATAACAACATGGTGAATAAGATTAGGTTTATTCTTTTGGCTAGTAACTTGCTGAGAAATAAATTATCAAAGTCAACTGTTTATGAAATCAGTTCTGAAATGTAATAAAATCTAAGTTTCTATCAAGTCTTTCTAATTATATAATGATTTGTTAATTGTTTGGGAGTTATCCATTTTCCACTGTAACCTATCCCCAGTTTTGTGCTAGATGATGTGCATCTGTGTTTTCGTGTTTTCTACTTAAAGCCTTGAATATATCATCTTCCAAAGAATGAGTTTTTGTTAGCATATAGAATGTCTTCTAAGGATAAGCAAATCATTCAGTTGAGGGCAAGAAGATGCAAAGAATTAGGACCAAGACTGTTTTTCCCATAAAAGCTCATGAAAAGAGTTTGGGTTATCCACTATCTGCCAGGTCAATTTACATCACAGGGTGATTGTTGTGGGTAAAAAAATGGTGAAGGGGATATAGGCCACCCTATCCAGCTTTATGATGCCAAATACATACATACATAGCAGTAGTGGGTTCTGAATTCGTTTGCTACTGGTTCGCACGCGCATGCGCACACACGTGCAATGCTTCTGAGCATGTGCAGAAGCTTCTGCACATTCGCAGAAGCTTCCTGGACGGGTGGGTGGAACCGGGAGCAACCCACCGCTGATACATACATACATACATACATACATACATACATACATACATACATACATACACACACACAGACACACACACAGAGATTCTATGTTTATTTCAGCACCATTGATATAGTTGAAGAAATATAGAGACTCCATTTCCATGATACATTTTACATTAATATGGAAGAATGTCATGAAAACTTCAAATACAATTAATCAATATACTGTAGCTAATTAATCCTAAAGCATTCATATATAGCTCCCAATGGTCTTGGATTTCTTTAGGTTAATGTGAATCTTATTGTATTATGAATGCTCTTAATGGAGGTTGAACTATTTCTACTGATAACCATAATTGCAATGAAGCCTACAAAGAGTCGATCCCCTCTTTTCCTTATATAAGCAGTCTATAAAAATGGGATTACTGTAGGCATCTGCCATGATGTTTGTCTCTGAAGATTGCTTCCCCTTCTTTTTCCCCTGTCCACAGTTATAACCACATTTAACTTACACATGACAAATCACATGAAGATATGTTTTTCTGACCCATTCAGAAAGAAGAAGAAAATGGCATAAAGTAGAGATGGAGGTTATGGTGATTTACAGGCTTTGTAATACTTGGAATTACTTGGTTGACTGCTTATATAAGATTGTGTGTTGTCAGGTCAAGATGACTAGATGGAATGGGATAAGAAATCTCTGGGTCATTTATGTAAACAGGACCAGATATTCAATTATATCTCTACTGTAATTCCCACACTTTGGTGGGGAGGTAACAGAATTCCATGCACCTTGTATTTAGTAATGCTGGTCATTACTAAGAAACAGGGATGTGCACTGCACCCTAGAGTCAGAATGACTGGACAGAGAAAACTTTTATCTTTACCTCATGATTCTTGACAAGAATTTACCTCATGATTCTTGACAAATGTATCTTTTCTTTTATGTACACTGAGAGCATATGCACCAAAGACAAATTCCTTGTGTGTCCAATCACACTTGGCCAATAAAGAATTCTATTATATTCTATTCTCTCACTTTCCTAAGAAGTACAGCACCAACTTTTTTTTCAGTAATTGATAAAGTTCTGCTATGATATATTCCTCTCAGAATTCCTTCATTATTCCTATTTGGTGCAATTATTACAGAAGAGAACCAAACTTTCTTATTTCAGAAAAAAAGGTGCAATTATAAAAAAAACCAGAGAACAATACATATATCCAATATGCCCACAATGCTTTGAACAAGTTATATATAATGTTGGTGAAAAACTTTGAAGAGAATTTTGATTGATTTCCTTGCTGGACCATACATGCACTCATATAGTATCATAAATAGTGTTCCCCAGTTCAGAGAATTGTCAAAGAATTATGGCATTTCCAGCAGCTACCATTGGAACTTTTACTATTTTCATTTTGCATGCTTTATTTTTAAAAGGCTATACAATACTTTAAAATTTAAGCTCGTATTATCAACGTGCATAAATTGTTCAGGTCTTCTATTTGTAGTGACTTAATTGAAGAGACTATAAAAGCCTAATTGTAATGGTAAATCCTATACTATTCTGTTCTATTATTTAAAATTACTGAATCATTTTCTATTTATGACTATAGTGACATAACAAAAGCATTCTTAAATAGTTTTATCGCAGCATGTTTACCATGATCTAGCATAGAATGATATCTCATAAATCGCTGATAACCATGCCTACAGTCTTAAACCAGCTTATTTTAATGCTTATATATGCTGATGTACTGTACTTGTGCACTGCTCCCTATTTCTGTAGACCTGAATTATTTGGTTGGTCTTAGCCAGTCTCATATGTCCTTCTTGTAACTGTTTTTTTTTAATTCTCATAATTATGAGTACAAACAAATTTATCTATGTTCTCCTCAAAATGCATAATCTTAAAAGTATTTCTTTCAAAGTACTTATTAAAAATAACAAATGTGCATTTTTAAAACTGAGAATTATCTATCTCTTAATTTTCAAAATACTGTTCAGATAATATTGATGAGAAAAGTGAAAAGTGTATAAAATTTATACATTATTTCACATAACAATAAGTGTACAAAAAGTAATGGAAAGATAGATATTTCAAATATATTTAAGATCAAATCTTAGAAAGCTTGTATCATTCCCATGGAAACACATGAACTGCCATCATGAATTATTTACTATTTTCTGACATTCTAGTTGTAGCTACAATGAATATACAAATAAGAATGAATATAAAGTCAGCTCAAAACCATCCCCTATATTACTGTTTCTATGCCCCTCAATATGTTAAGGAGTTATATTTGTATCAGTAAGCCTTTTCCTTTCTCCATAGTGGGCGGAGCGAGCCTCCAAGAATGGGATGATCCAATCCATCAGCCAATCAGGACTGAGTCTGACTCTATATAAAAGCTGTCACCCCAAAGGGCACCCCCTCTTTCGACTCAGTCCTAAGTCTGGGACTAGTGTTACCTAACCTAGCAGGTTCTTCACAACTCGTCCTATTCTACTATTCTACAATCAGTAAGTGAGATTAACCCCACTAACTACCATCGTGAGTGGGGGGGGCAGCTGGTGTCCTGTGACAGTTGCTGTCTTCTGGACTACTGCCCAGAGGATTGGTTCGTGGCCTGGCCATCCGGTTCCTGTAGTACCATCGTTATAAGTCACAGAAGCTACCACGCTTGAGTGACCACCGGCCAGGGCGGCTCTGCCGCTTACCGCGGGGAGGGGAACCCTTGACGACAACCTGTCAAAAAGACTACCTCCGTGCAGCCTCTCGGTTCCCTCCTTTTCGGCTTCAGCGTTTCGGCGCCTCCATAAAAGCCTCCAATCCTCCCGTCGCTCCCTGGCTTCGTCCTGAGCCCTGCAGCCCTGTCAGGCCGTCCTGTCAGTTTTTGGCGCGAACCGCCATTTTCTTCAAAGTGCCCAGCGCCCGCCCTACAGCTGACGGTCGGGGGTGCCTCTGCGCAGGCGCTGAGCTCATCGCACTACTTTGCCGACCCGAGTGCGAAGAGGAGGCTTCAGCGCGCAGGCGCAGAACACATCGTGGAGCTTTGCCTGTCAGGCAAGTGAAGAGAGCCCTCCCGTTCCTTGGCTGCCGGCATTCACAAGGCAGAGCTCTTCTCCCCCTGCGACCTCTGCTTGACAAGGGAGCCCTCCTGTTCCTGCAGCAAGGAGCCGCCCGCCCTCAGTTCCTTTATATCAGCTGTCGGGCGGCTCGAAGACATCAGCTGTTCGTCGGGCCGCGGCGTTGCTGCGCACGCGCCCCAGAGGCCGCCCGCGTCATCGGGGCTTCCCCCACACACGCCGGCCTCGCTGTCTGAGCCCAGCTGTCTGTCGGAGCCGGCGCCAACTGCGCACGCGCTCCGGAGGGCTCCTACGACGTCAGGGATTCCCTCGGCTCTCCTTCCGCCCTCATAAGTCCAGCTGCTCATCGGACGCTGCGCGAAGCGTGCCAACGCGCAGACAGCCTCCACAGCTTCTCTGCCTGCCTTTTCTCACCTGGCCATGGCAGACACCGGGGCCAAGAAGAGGGCCAAAACCGGCAGGGAGTCCAGCAAGCAGGACTCAGCTGACCGGGCAGCTTCCGCTCCTCCAGCCTCGCATAGGGACCGCTCCCCTCTGCGTCAGACAGGAGCCGAAGCCAAGAGACCCCCCCACAAGGAGGGTGGCCATAAGGACAAGGCTAAGCAGCCTGCCTCCACATCTTCAGGCCCTCCTCGCACTCGTGACTCTGGAGATCATCTGGCCTCCAGATCCAGGCAGTCATCAGGGGCCCTATCCCTGGATAACCCGAACCTTTGTTTGGGCGACATGGACATTTGGGAGGAACCCCAAACATCCCGCACCCCCTCCCCGGCTGTTCCACCACCCACAGCATCCGCCATCTTTCAGAGCCCGGAGGTCCAGGCCCTCATCCAGATGGCGATCAGAGACGGGATCACGGCGGGCATTAAGCAGTCATCCGCGCCAGCGCCCTCTACTTCGGGCGCAACATCTGTTCCTCACCAGCAGCGCCGTCCTCTGCCTGCACCCGAGCAGGACCTGCCACTGACCACCGAGGCGACCGCAGCTCCGTCTTCCCCGGAGTCGCTCCACGAAACCGAGGAGCCGGGACTGGACCTTGACCTGTCCACAGATGAGGATGTCGCACCGGAGCCCCCCACGACCACGGGCCTTTTTAACCCGGCCCTCTTTAAATCCTTGCTCCACAAGGCGAGGGCAGCGGCCAAGATGCCCCCGGTGGAGCCCAAACCAGCTGGCGAGGAACAGAGCGACCCTCTCTTCGAAGAGACTACCTCGCAGGAGGAAGTTATTCCTGCTCCGAAACTCTTCATTACTTCGGTCACGAAGCAGTGGCAGACACCGATCGCGGAAGCGGCCCCGTCATCATTAGACAAGCGGTTTTTCAACGTGGCGCAAGGGTTGGCTCAGCACCTACCGGTTCCACCGGTTGACCCGCCCATCAAGGCGCTTTACTCAGCCAACCCGCTGCCGGGCGACTCAGAAGAGCTCCTGCGCCCAGAGGACCGCCGTACGGAACAAGCCATTCTGCGTTCCCATCAAGTGGCAGCTTGGGCCGTCCGGGCCTCGGCGACGGCCTCGTTCTTCTGCCGGACATCTATCCGCTGGCTCAAAACGCTGCAAGAGCAGTTCTCCGACGGGCGCACCCGCCAGGACATCAACAAATTACTAGCGGTGGCCCAGTTCACCTCGGACGCCACTCTGCAAAGCGCACGCTTCGCAGCGAGATCAATGGGGGCATCCGTGGTGGCTCGCCGGATGCACTGGCTCCGAGGATGGCAGTCGGACGCTCGCCACAAGTGGCGCCTTGCCACCTCTCCAGTTCAGGGTCAGTCCCTCTTCGGGGAGGCGTTGGACCCATACCTGGTTGAGTCCAAGGACAAGAGGAAGGTCCTCCCTAACTGTACCCGCCGGGGTCAGAACAAACCCACTACCCCACCTCCTGCCCCTCCACCCCGCCGCCCTTACCGTGCCCCTAGATACCGGGGTAGATATCAGGCGGGCGGCCGCCAGAATCAGGGGCAGGACAAGCCTAAGCCAGACCCACCGGCCAAGCGTCCTTTTCGGGGTGCAGGCGGGCGCTCCTACCGCCGCTTCAAGTAGATCCCACAGGCCTTCCCATTGGGGGTCGCCTACGCTACTTTGCCGGGCGATGGGAAGATACCACCACGGATAGTTGGGTGCGAGAGACCATTACATCGGGACTTGCACTCGACCTCCTCTCCACCCCTCCGGGATATTTCATGAGGTGCCCCCAGTCCTCCAAGCCCGAGAAGCGGTCGCTAATGCTGGCCGCTATCCAGCACCTGTTGGAGATTGAGGCCATCCAACGGGTTCCGGAGGACCAACAGGGGCAAGGCTTCTACTCCAACTTGTTCCTTGTCGAAAAATCCTCGGGGGGTGGAGAGCGGTCCTGGACCTCAAACGACTAAATAAATTTGTCGCATATAAGAGGTTCAAGATGCACACGCTGCAGTCCATCCTAGCATGTGTACGAAAGGGGGACTTTATGTCCTCGATCGATCTGACGGAAGCTTATCTACATGTACCAATTTGGCCTTTCCACCAAAAGTACCTTCGCTTCTGTTACATGTCCGAACATTATCAGTATTCGGCACTCCCATTTGGCCTCTCCTCCGCCCCGCGGGTCTTTACAAAGATCCTGGCCGCCCTTGCGGCGAGCATGAGGGCCATTCCCGTCCGCTTGCACTGCTATCTGGACGACATCTTAGTCCTCTCGTCCTCCTTTGCACGTGCGGAGGCTGACCTTCAGTTAACCATGGAATGCCTGGAGGAGCATGGCTTCTCCTTAAACATCGAAAAGAGCCAGCTCAGGCCCACTAACAGAATTACCCACCTAGGGGCTATTATCGACTCCCTGGAGTGCAGGGTGTTCCTTTCCCAGGAGAGACAGGACAATATCACCACCCTTGTCCAACAGGTGCTCTGCCTCCGACGAGCGCCTCTGAAACAACTTTCGTCTCTCCTGGGGAAAATGATTTCGGCCATTCATATCACGCCCTGGGCACAACTGCACTCCAGGGACTTGCAATGGCTCCTGCTCCCCTTCCAACGGGCGGGGAGGAGCAACTCTTCGTCTAAAATCCTGATCCCATCCTCTGTCCGTCGCTCTCTCCAGTGGTGGCGGTCCCCGGCGATTTCCGAAGGATCCAGCTTCTTCGAGCCGAGCCGGGTGACGGTGACAACCGACGCCAGCCTGCAGGGATGGGGGGCCCACGTCCTTTCCCATGTGGCCCAGGGAACGTGGTCTCAGCCGGAGACCCTCCTGAATATCAACATCCTAGAACTGAGAGCTGCATTCCGGGCCCTTCAGGAATTCCAGCACATCCTCCGCAACCGACATGTCCTGTTAATGACGGACAATGTAACCACCAAGGCCCACGTCAACCGCCAGGGTGGGACGGTCTCCCGGGGCCTGATGTCGGAGGCCAAAGCCTTAGGACTCTGGGCAGAGCGCCATCTGCTCTCGCTCAGAGCGGAGCACATCTCGGGAGTAGACAACGTAACGGCGGACTGGCTCAGTCGCAATGCGGTGGACTCGGCGGAGTGGAGCCTGCACCAGGACATCTTCCAGCAGCTGGTGCAGCGATTCGGCCTTCCAGTCATCGACCTCTTCACCACTCCCCGCAACGCCAAGCTCCCGAGGTTTGTCTCCCGCTACCGGTCTCAGGGGGCCGAGGACATCGACGCCCTTCGTTGCCCCTGGCCGAGGGGTCTCCTATATGCCTTCCCTCCTCTGGCAGTGCTTCCACAAGTCATTCGCCGGATTATCGTCGAGGAAGCGGAGGTGATTCTCCTCGCCCCGTACTGGCCCAGGAGAGTGTGGTTCGCGGACCTCCGGTCGCTATCGGCCAGCCCACCATGGCGGATACCACCGACCGCGTCTTCGCTCTCGCAGGGGTCCTTACTCCATCCGGACCCACATTGGTTCAAGCTGACCGCTTGGCACTTGACCGGTGCTGCCTAACTCATCGCGGGGTGCCCGACACCATTGTGGACACTCTCATGTCATCCAGACGGGCATCGACGGACCGCATCTACGCTTCTACATGGAAGTCGTTTTGTTCGTGGTGTTCAGCTGCCTCCCTTTGTCCGGTGGACCTTACCATCGTCGGTGTTTTACGCTACTTACAAGCGGGACTGGACAAGGGGTTGGCCCTCAACACTCTGCGTCGCCAAATGGCGGCACTCTCCACCGTGCTCTCCTGCGACACCGCAGACACACTGTCGGCCCATCCGCTGATACGGCGATTCCTAAGAGCGGCTTCCAACATCTCGCCGCCGGTCGTCCACAGATTCCTGACGTGGGATCTCCCGCGGGTTCTTCTGGCACTGACGACGGAGCCCTACGAGCCACTACGCACCGTCTCACTAAGACACCTCACCCTCAAGGTTGCCTTCTTGGTGGCCATAACTTCGGCACGTCGAATTTCGGAACTGGCGGCCCTATCGGTCCGGGAGGACTTATGTATATTCCATCCCGATAGGGTTGTTCTCCGTCTGGATCCGACTTTCATTCCGAAGGTGAATACACTCTTCCATAGGACACAAGACCTGATCTTGCCCTCCTTTTATGCCCGGCCTTCCACGGACTTGGAACGCCAGTGGCATAACATTGACGTACGGAGGGCGGTTAAGATTTATAACGTCCGCACCGCCCCCTTTCGGCGCTCGGAGGCGTTGTTTGTTTGTTTCCATCCGAAATCCATGGGCAACAAGGCTTCGCCAGCGCTGATTGGCAGCTGGATCCGGTCGGTCATTGCGGACATTTACGGTGCGCAAGGCCTTCCACGTCCAGAAGGGTTAACTGCACACTCGACTCGCAGTGCGGCCACCACGACGGCGTGGTCGGCCAGAACTTCTCTGGAGGAAATGTGCAGGGCAGCCACCTGGTCCTCTCCGGTGGCGTTTATAAGACATTACAAAGTGGACCAATTCGCCTCGGCTGAGGCCGATTTTGGGAGGCATGTTCTTCAGTCTGCCTTGCCGGCTGAGGAACTGCATGAATAACTGTTTGCCCTCCCTAGGGACTGAACTGCTTTGGCATGTCCCATTCTTGGAGGCTCGCTCCGCCCACTATGGAGAATGGGGCGTTGTTCCTTACCTGAACGCCCCTTCTCGTAGGGCGGAGCGAGCCTCCAGGTCCCTCCCTGTTGGTTCTTGCATAGAGTTTTAGTTTTTCATGCCTGCTGTTTAATAAAAATTTGGTTAGGTTATTACACTATGGGTCTGACTCCGTCCTTCGTCTCAAGAGGGGGTGCCCTTTGGGGTGACAGCTTTTATATAGAGTCAGACTCAGTCCTGATTGGCTGATGGATTGGATCATCCCATTCTTGGAGGCTCGCTCCGCCCTACGAGAAGGGGCGTTCAGGTAAGGAACAACGCCCCATTCTGTGTTGACTCCCACACAATCTGAATTTTATGTATAATATCCCAGAAAATAAGGAAACCATGTTGTCCTTTTCAGGCATTCAGATGAATGTCTGAAATTTTATATTACGTAAAAAATGGTGTGGCTCAAAAAAGCTTGTTCCCATTGTCACTAACTTCCCATCATCCTGAAGAGGAAAGCTTCTTGCATTTTCTGAATGCTTTTTCATATGTAGCTGGTTCCATAATAATCTAGAATGAAATAATAACATTCAACCAAACCTTAGTATAGCTCTTCTCTAGGTTATATGGAAATCAGAAAAAGGAAATCTTGTGTGTGTGTGTGTGCACGCGCACACATTGTGTATGTGCTTTTATTTTTCCAACTGGAATTTTTATGCATCAATTGAATACCTGACTGATGCTAGAACTATTGTTTCTTTCTTTTCTTTTCTTTTGATCATTTCTTTTAAACAAATAAAAACTATTCTCAAAATCCATAGTTTAAGAATAGTTCTTAATTAGTACATTTAAGTAACAATTGGTACATCATAGAAATAACTAGAAGTATATTTTAATAGTTTAACCCATGTGCATATCTAAAAACTAAATTCTGTAATAGTGATTCATGAATTTTAAGAGTATTTACCTATGAAAGACTGTCTGAAAAGTAAAAGTAATTTTAGGTTCATTAGTTTGTGTACACAAAGCACATTACTCCATGCTGGCTTTGTAATAGATTATTATATGCATTGAATACTTAGAATAGCAAGACCTGATTTGATGCTATAAAAACAGCAAAGCAGTCGTATAGTCAGAAAGTTCATAATTTCTTTCAAGATCCTATGGAGTCGAGATGTATGTGGCAAGATATTCGGGTCATTACTGACTATAAGGCAGCTTCCCTGACATGTAAGGGTGACACAGATTTTTTAAACAAGCTAAATATGTTTTTTTGAATGGTTTGAGGCCACAAACAACATTCCAGCAAGAAAAACTATTCCCCTTGTTGATGAGCAGGTGCTCAAGTTTGATATAACTGCTGTTCGGAAGGTCCTGTGGAAAGTCAATACTTGGAAAGATGCTGATCCTGATAATATCCCTGGGTGAGTACTTAAGGAGTACTTAAGGAGAACCACTGTTCTCACAGATATCTTCAACCTTTTGTTGTACCAGGCCTTCATTCCATCATGTTTCTTGGGGAGGGTGGAATCAGATGCATTGTGATTCGACATAATGTAATAAATGCAACTTAATATTATCTTGTTAAAAGTACTTCTTAAAAATGTAGGTTTACCTTTATTTCTTATCTTTACTTCAAGTCAAGTTATTTTTAAACATACTTTTCCAGATCTAGTGAATGCACTATGATTTTTTTTGTTATATTGTGTTAATATAATAAGAATCTGACAACCTTGCCATAATCTTAGAGAAAAGTCACTTCACAGGTCTTACCTATCATAGAAGACATACAGTACCTAATTAATTCCAATAGATTTTTCTTTGTTTCATTTTTTTTTCTTGGGCAGTGCATTCATTTAGCTTTGTGACATTTTTTTCAATACCTAAGTAATTCATCATCAAGAATTTGATGCATTTGAACAAAGCACTAGTTTTTGCCTGGATGTTATTATGTTCTATTCATATGTTCTTCATCTTTGGACTTCTTTGCCATCTTTGAAGTCAATCATGCTAAATATTCCATACAGAGAAGGTAAATGAAATAAATTATGGCCTTGGGACTTCTCCCTACAAAATATGCCTCATTAATGAGAAGCTACTGGGGTTTTTTTCTTTTTATATTGACATTATAATTATTACCTTAGATAGATATCACTCTTTTTGTACAAGTAATTTGTGCAGTAGAAATGAAAGTTAAAATGATAACTGTTATATAATTCAGGTTTCTCCTGCATATGTTCTAGTAGTAGTTCTAATTCCAATATCTCCAATGCAGGTCTAAAGAAATGTTGAAAGCCAGATAAATATTATAGATTCTATAAACAGGATAAAGCCTAGGTTTGTCCTTTCTACTTGACAATTGATATCTTTTGTTATTTCCCCTACAGTAAGTTTTCTTGGCAATATCAGTAGGGATTTAATTATTCATCTTCTGAATAAATGACCAGTGCAGAACTCTGTAGTGCTATAAAATTGGCCTAAATACTAAAGTAGAACAAAAATTCATCTGAGAAAAAGTCTGTGGTTTTACAATATATTATATACACAGAATCAACTTCAAGGTCAGTATTTCTAGCAAACTGATGTGAAATAGCCTAAATTGACTCAGACATAAGATTTGAAATGTGAAGAGGCAAAGATATGATTCTGACTAGTGTTTCATCAAGAACCTGCCCTGATTTGAGTCGCATTGAGATTCAAGATTCATTTCAAAAAGAGACATGTTCACAGTTCTAATAGGGAAATTTCAATATTCTTTGATGTGGTTAACTTTGTTGCAGAATAAGAAGAGATAGTAGACTTTTTAGGGATTTTAATCCAGTCAAGTTTCAGCTAGATACCTTCAAGAAATTTATCACAAATTTGAAATATTGTATTGGTACCTTTTTTAGGATAGACTTAGCAGAGATGAGAAATGTGGCAGTTTCCCAATTATCTAGCAAAAATCCATAGAGAACTTGGCTGAATCAATATAGAAAACATCCTGCTCCAAATTAAAAATACAAACTCGTTTTTTGGGGGAAACTGGGTTGTGCTATGCTGCTTTGGTTTTAGGGGTCTGCCATAGCTAGCAAGTTTGAATACCCCAAAAAGTATCACTGACCTTGGTGCTAAACCCATTTGCAAAGCATATGATATTCTGGTAAAGACTGAGCTCTATCTTGGCATGACTTTGATTCATAACAAAATGACTTGCTCTCACTGAATGAAGCATATGTATTCTGTGATCACTGTGATTTTGTTTAGCCAGGAGGTTTGATATAACTGGTTGACAAGCCTAGTTCTTGGAAATAGGCTCTTATGCTGATAGAAATTGATTGGGCCAGGATTATAGCTTGCTGGTAACTGTATTATTTTAATTAGCTAGGAGTGATAGCAGAAGCAGATTGTAACAATGAGATGCAATGACGCAAAGATAGAGAAGCCAAAGAGAAAGCAGCTAGAACATTTTTTTAGCCTTGGCATCCCACCTTATTTGAAGAGTAATAAACATTTAAACCACTATTTTTAGGTGTTAGGCTGGAACCTCTTTAACGGAACCTTGATCCATTGTTAAGAAACATCATGCGCCATTCAAAATTTAACATTTAAAAGTAAGGTCAGTCTTGAAACCCAATTTAGAGTACCATGAGTTAAGTTGAGCTCTCAGTTATGTTTGGCTAGACTGGGGAGGAAATATTCATTAGCATAAGACAGAGCTAAATTAAAGCATACCATATTAAAGAAGCTGAGATCTGAGAAAGAAAATGAAGCTGAAATAATGTTAATTTTACCAGATCAAAAGAACTATTATAGGCAAAGAATTTAATGATATGATTATTGGCCTAGCTGCTTTAATCAATATCAGAAATTATATTATACCACTCAAAATCTAAATATTTTTCTGTCTATAGAACTGAAGTTGCAACATTGTGTTCTGTTTAAAAAAAATTGTTGAATCTATGAAGCACTTTGGAAGTCTCCAGAGGTCTTTGGAACTACAAAATATAGTTTGTTGTTGTAAAATCAGTCCCTACTTCAATATGCAAAGACTGTGTTAGAGGGACGTTAGGTGTTATTGAAAATATATCAGGAAGCTCATTAAGTCTTGTTTTAACTATTTTTTTTTGTTTTACAAATATAACCAGCTTGTCTAAATTACACTACTTTTTTGATAGGTGCAAAGATTTATTTAATTATAGGAAATATTTTGTAATGTGCTAAGTAATTGGAAATGCATACTAATTTTATTGCATTCATAATTTATACAAAACTTTTATTATCCTAAATAATCGTGAAGAACTGCTCAAATTTTAGCAACTAAGGATTAATACTACTGTTTTCATGCGATATTTCAAAATTCAGTATTTTTGTACACATGAATAATATTCATTACACATATTTTCACTATTATTGTTGTATTAGGAAGCTATTGTGCCATAAAATTCTTCTTAAAGAAATTATGTCTGTTATGAATGGACTGGATTGGACTAGACTAGACTAGACTAGACTAGACTAGACTAGACTAGACTAGACTAGACTAGACTAGACTAGACTAGACTAACTTATATTTGGTTGTAAAGCACACAAAATCATATACATAGTATTGGTGTCCTAAAATATCTATGTTTTCATAATGCTTCTGGAGTGTCCAGTTCTATATCCAACACCATCATTCAACTAATGCAATTAGCTCTCTATGGAAAAACAAGCAATTACTAGATCACAATTCCATAGTAGTTGTGAAGGTGTGTTTACTGCCTGATAAGGATTCAGGAAGCAGTTAATAAAATATAAACAGAGACTTGTCTGGGAAATAGGCAAGTAAACTTCAGAGATAGAAGTTTAGAAAGAAGAAGTCACCACCTTAAGAAACTGAAATAAAAATTGGGTTTTATAATCCATTGCTCTAATTTCTATATCTTAATTTCTTTACACTTTGCTAAATCTTATTAAAGATTTGATAATAATTTTGCTTTCGTCAGTTGGCTGCTAAAAGTCTTCTACTTTTCCTATACATCCATTCCATAATGCCCTACTGAAATCTGAGCAACTGGTAACTAAAATTTCTTTTCTTATAGCTGCTAGGATTCCAACCAATAAGCCACTGAATATATTAGCAGCATTTTTTCTTTTTCATTATACAGAAATTATAGAAGATAGATGATAGATATATAGGTATTTTTTATTTTTTTATTTTTGTCAAGTACATGTTGGTAATATACATAGATATAACATTGTTTATATACATAAGATGGGTACTGATAAGCGGGAACATTAGGACAGGGACGGTAGGCACGCTGGATGATAGATAGATGATAGATAGATAGATAGATAGATAGATAGATAGATAGATAGATAGATAGATAGATAGATAGATAGATAGATAGATAGATAGAACATTTTAAAGTAAATTAAGCCTTAAATTTATAATCAAAGATTCCCCACCAATCAGGAAAAACAAAAACAATTTCCCATCCATTTATATGACCTATTCCCTGCTAGTTTATAACACCTCCCACCCAAGGGGCTTCTACTCTCTTCCATGTTAAATATGTCCAATGGTACTAAAAGGTGACTTCAATTAGTCAAAATAAGATAAATCTTCTAAGCAAGCAAGAATAAATAAAGGCATTCAGTGAGTTGCCTTTTTGGAATTAAGACTCCATTAAAGAATTTTGACTCAAAAGCAAAAAGCTTAAGAAGATTGTGATTTACTATTTTTTAAAATTATATAAAGGAGGAAATAAGTGTAGAAAATATTTTTTTCTTTGATGAGTGCATCTGAAAAATAGTAAAATTAATTAAACAATCAGACTGGACCTTCATGGGAATGCTGATTGCTTACTATTAAGAAAAATAGATAATGGGGGATTTTACAAAAATATTAAGATAAGAGTAATATGAATCAGACTGTATACCTGTAGCAATAGAGAGGATAACTGGAACTAAAGTCTTAAAGACAGGAAAAAAATAATAATGGGGAGGCAGGAGAAGATGCTTGTCTTCTACTTCCATCATCATAACTGACACATTTTCACTTTTGGACCATAAATATTACAATGGCAGTCAGAAGAAAAGCAGTAAAAAATAGAAGAAAAGAGAGGTTCACTAGAACCAAAGAGAACTCTTTAACTCATAATATTTTCTGCCTGTTCTCAGCATTTCAGTCAGGAATAAAAAGTATTTTAAAAATGTTGACTTCACTGTGCTTGTCGGGTAAGAATGGGGACTGGAGAAATGAAAATGGAGTGAAAGCTGCCCAAAGTCTATAAGTAATCTCGACGTAGAATAGATGGTTCCACTTTAGAAAATCATTTTTTCTTAATGCATTTTAGAAAGTTTAATATTTATATGAATTCACTTGAGTTTAAAAATACAAGGTAAAATATATTTTAATTAACAGTGCAATTTTATATCTAGATATATCTATAGCTAGGAATTACTAATGAATTCAGTGGAGCTCGGCCATATAAATCAACATAGTGTAAAGGTGTATGGCATATAAATAAAACTTCAGCTGGTGGACATACATTTTTTTCTGAAATGTAATAAATGGGTGGAAGAGGAGTGAATAGAAGGAATTCTGTTGATTATTATAATTTCTTAATCTATGAGAGAGAGAGAGAGAGAGAGAGAGAGAGAGAGAGGCAAACATCATGGTCCTTTGAAGAATTGCTTGTTAATAATGGCAATTAAATACAAATAGGGACATAATTATGGGAAATTATCTATTTCAGGTAATTTTGATTCTTCTGTGCTGGCAACCTTTTATTGTCTCCAACAGAAAAGTCCCAATATTCAATATATCACCTGCTAATATTAATGTTCTGCATAGTAGTAATGTTACCATTTGAGAAGCTTTCAGCCTGTTAAAATATAAGAAAACCCTTTTCAACACAAATGTATAAATTAGGATCTTAAAACACAGAGACATACCAAACTGCTGAATCTTCATATTTTGAAGTGACCATTAAACTTTTTTTATTTCATTATTAATTAAAAGTTACCAATGTCACTTGTGTATCTATTTTGAGATTAAAGTGCTCTGGTAATTAGAATCTGTCTGTGAATGCATAATTTCTGAAGAAATAATATCTCTTTTAGCAGGTTACTTTTATCTCTTCTATTAATTTGTCACTGATCATGAATCCTGACTAACTCTGTTTCATTTGAAGACAACACAAAAGTTGTATACTATAATTGTTTGAAATAGATCTTTCTACAAAATTCTTTAAATTTATACTATCTTGCTTAGGCATACTAAGCAAGGTCCAATCTGAGTCAGTAAAGTAAACCAGAAGTTTTATCTTCCAAACTGATCAAATTGTGTTGATTGGGCTGTGTTGCTGTCTGGTTTTTAAGTCATTAACTGTCATTTGCTTGTGCTGCCCAGCCCTCATCTTCTAAGTACTTGATAGGCTAGTGGTAAATCAGCATTTCTGTTGACTGACAAGGGTCCCGTTTCCCAGGCTTCAATCACTTCCCTGGCTATTTTTGTGCCTGCTCATCCAACAATCTTAGTTGTGCAAAGTTGAATGTGTGTCCTTGTTCATTGCAGTGTTCAAAAATAGCCAGGGAAGTGAATGAAGCCTGGGAAACAGGTCCCTTGTCAGTCAACAGGAGTGCTGATTTACCTACCAGCCTATCAAGTTTCAAGAGAGGTTAGAATGTAGTGCTGCAGGCTAACTCACTGCTCACTCCAGGAGTTCGATTCTGAGCAGCGGAAGATTGAGTCAACCTTCATCCCTCTGAGGTCAGTAAAATGAGGACCCAGATTGTTGGGGGCAATCTGCTGATTCTGTAAACTGCTTAGAGAGAGCTGTAAAGCACTCTGAAGCAGTATATAAGTCTAAATGCTATTGCTATTGCTACTTAGAAGGTAAGGGCTACTGCTTAGAAGGCAAGGGCTGGGCAGCACAAGCAAATAACAGCTAATGACTTAAAAGCCAGCCATCAACACACCCCAATCAACATCTAAAGAGCCACTTACTGTACAATAGGCACTATAAATACCACACACAGAATAGCACATACTCTGCGAGAAAAAGTTTCCTGAAAATGGGCTCCAGCATGAGTCTGAAAGCTTGGAGACAAAACCTCTGATCCCAGTGAACAATGCAGATTAAAAGCTGCAACATTATACTGGGAAACATATATTCATCTTCATTCAAATTAAGCAAATCATTATGGATTTGTTGGCCCAAAACATCTGCCAAGCACTAATTTAACAAGTTGCTTTAGGTATACTGTTCATAACTACTGAAATAAATGTTAATATATTTTATATGAATCCTGAATATTTAATTTTTCAGAAACAGGTAACAGAAATCTTAATCCCTTTGTTTCCTAAATTCCTGCTTCTTTTGTAATGTAAGAATTCCTAAATTCCTGCTTCTTTTGTAATGTAAGAATTAATCTATGAAGTACACAAATCAGAACTAGGATGTAACTCAGAAAGTATGTGTATAGATGCATATATACATACTTATCAGGTTATTCACTTTAAGACAACACTGCTATGAAAAACAGGAAAGGGGTAAGCAATAATATATTAAAGAAATTAAAGGCATAAGATAAAAAGCAAATTTTGTTACTAAAATTAGTTTACATCAGAGCTTGGCATTTTATGCCCTGAAGGCCACAACTGTCCTGTAGCATTGGCAGTGGAAGGCCATAGGTGAAAAGTGGATGGGATGGCAGGCTGGCATTGGTGAAGGGGTGGGGCAGTATTGCCCGAAGGTGGAGTGTTAATGCAGCAGTAGTGCAGGGAGTAGAGTGGTGGGGGTGGGGCAGTGGCGACAGGGCAGCGGGACTTTCTAAAACAGTCCAGTTACTCATGTGGCCCCTTGGGAAAATTAATTGCCCGCCTCTGATTACACCAATACCATTTTTGTATATCTGTCCTTACCTTTCTGTCATTGAAAACCATCCTTGTTTCCATTACCTGCATAAATCATTTCATTGTCCTTCATTTCTAAACATCTCATCCATCTCTTTCTGAGAATCTCATCTACTCCATCTAAACATGACTTTTTTGTTACCTAACACCATTCACTCTTCCTTCATATAGTTGTTCTACAGTTGAATTGTCATTTTTCTATACATGACCAAAAGACTTCAATATACTTGTGAGATACTGTCAGTCACTTTTGTATTCAATATTTATTCATTTAGCATTAATTCAGTTCTGACTGCATCACTTCTGGCATTACTATACACTTTCACAGATAACCTATTCCCTCTTAATTTGAATTTCTGTTTCTCCTCATACCAAACTGTCAATACCAAATAACAAAGTATGCTTTTATAACCATTTTGCTTGTTTTGATAAACATTTATGCATCATTATTCACTTACTAATCACTATTAATTTTAGTAATATTTGCTTGTATTATCCATCTATTTTCCTAACTTTAGTAAATTAATCTATTTTTATTTTTTGGTCATTTTTTACAACTTTACTTCTTAAATGTCATATTTTTATGTCATATGAACTAATACCACAAATTATTCAGAATTTCAACCAACAGTAAAGCATTGTCAATGTATGAATGTGCATACATGCATACACACATTCATTTTCTAATCAACATATGTCTAATGTCACCACATTTCTTATACATTTATTCACAAATACACTCATTGTTCATCAATTGAAACTATTGTTAAATGAAGCCATCTACTCTTAGCTTTTGTAGTTGGTCCAGAATAATATAATGGTTGATTATATTGTATGCCAATCAGTAGTCTAAAATATGAGATCCACTTCATTCAACAGAGATAATACAGAAGAGCAACCAATACTGTTATCATCATATTATTAGCCCTGATACCTGACCAGAATTCAAATACTTTGCTTCACATAAGATTCTATGCAACATATGCTCTGTAACATTCTCTAAAATCTTTTAGAAAATGAAAGATTGGGAACAAGGTGGAAGTCATCCATTACCACCAGATTGAGAAGTGAATTCTTCAGGAACATAAATGCCCTCATTTCCTTCAAGGCATCAGCAACATTCCTGCTCTCAAAGAAGCATTAATCAGGCAATCTAAAATTCAGGCAATTAAATATAGTGCATAACTTACCTAAATGCCTGAGAGGAATAAATTCAGGCCACAGAGCTCATGCAGCAGGGAACTCTGTCCATATCCTCAGATTCCAGAAGTTCAATTAAAGTTAGAGAACTTTGATACATTTTGGAAAATTGTCCTAGTGGCATGTAATTCAAAATGTGTATCAGTATTCTTATCAACAGAATACATAGGAAACAATAGCAGGTGAAGAATGTAACAGAGAACATACCATTTTAAAAATGATCTGCTGGGTGGTAATCTACTAATGAAATAAGAGCAAACTGATATTGATTCATCACTTATCTTATTATATGTTTGAAACTGACATCAAATAAGTGTTTGGCATATTCACCCATAATTGTCTTCTGCCAACATTTGTTTTAAGCTTTGTTTCTGCCATTTCATCTTTCAGTAAACTTTACTAAACCAAAGCAACTCCAGGACTGACAAATAGGGAAAGGCTGCTCAAGACACAATGATATCCCATCCTTGATTTAGAAATGGCAGAACTTAGTCAGAATTCCTCTCCTTCTCTTTCTCTTTCTCTTTCTCTTTCTCTTTCTCTTTCTCTTTCTCTCTCTCTCTCTCTCTCTCTCTCTCTCTCTCTCTCTCTCTCTCTCTCTCTCCCTCCCTCCCTCCCTCCCTCCCTCCCTCCCTCCCTCCCTCCCTCCCTCTCATCTCTTTCACTCTCATCGCGCTCTCTCCCATTTCTCTTTCTCCCTCTCTCTCTCCCACCCCATAACTCCAGCCATCGCTGCCTGGCTTCCTCAAAGGCATGGCGCATTTCAAAGGTGGCAGCTCACGTTGGAGGTACCAAACAGCAGGACAGCTGCGAGAGCCAGGTCAGGCCTCTCCACTGTCTGACTCGCCAATGAGGGCGCTTCTGCTGGGCCAGCTGCAACCCCCTTCCCTCTGGGCTTTTGTGCTTGGTGCTCGGCCGGGGAAGGAAGCACTTCCCCACACTGCCCCCTTCTTTCTCTTGGCCCCGCCGACGAGGAAGGAAGAAGGCCAGGCTTGGGGGATGGCGCCCACCCCACAAGATCTGCCCCCACCATTCTCTTCCAGCCCTCTTTGCTGGCGGCAACAGCAAATGTACCAGGCGGAATCCTGTTGCTGCGCAAAGGCAAGTACAGGGGCACTTCACTCCTGCACTAAGGCTACAGGGCGACAGCTCTTTCATCCCTCTGCCACGACAGGGCCACTGAGAGCCACAGCAGAGGGGTGAAAGAGTCGCATGCAGCTCTAGAGGTGCAGGTTGCTGACATCTGGTTTAACCAAACTGTAGTAGGTATTAAGTTATTATGATATTGGATTTTGTTCTAAATGAATTAGATATTTTAAACTTACAACATTTCATTTAGTGATGGTTCAAAGTTACAACGGTGCTGAAAAAGTGGCTTATGACCATTTTTCACACAAAAGTGTTCATACGTCAAATATATAACACTATTAAGTGTCTCATACTTATGATGGTTGTAATGTTTCTGGATTATGTGGTCACTTTTTGTGACACCCTGACAAGCAAAGTCAATGGGGAAGCCATATGCACTTAACAACTGTGTTACTAACTGAACAACTGCCATGATTCACTTAACAACTTTGGCAAGAAAGGTCATAAAATGGGTCAAAATTTACTTAGCAACTGTCTCACTTAGCAACAGAAATGTTGGTCTCATTTGTGATCATAAGTCAAAGACTACCTGTATAACATTATTTTGTTTACATATGTATGTATGTATGTATGTATGTATGTATGTATGTATGTATGTTTTTTTCTTTTCTGTTGAATATATATATATATGTTACACACACACACATAAGTATGTGTATATATATATATATATATATATATATATATATATATATATATATATATATATATATATATATATATATATATATATATATGTACACACACACACACATGAACAGTGGGGCATCTGGGTATCATTAATTTGAATACAAGTAGTAATGATAGTATTAATATTATTTGTTATTTAAATCATACTTATGTAATTATAATAATATTTTACACATATTTGTATTAAAATATAAGCCTTCATTATTTAATTGTTCAACATTTTAGTCTCCCATCCTAATAAGAGTAACAGTATCATTAGAACGTACATAGTATCACCATCTTTCAACTTATAATCTTTATATCTAACTACTACTTTTAATATATTATATAAAAATATGCATAATAGTAGCAATAGCAATAGCACTTAGACTTATATACAGCTTCATAGTGCTTTACAGCCCTCTCTAAGTGGTTTACAGAGTTCAGCATATTGCCCCCAAGAATCTGGGTCCTCATTTTACCAACCTCAGAAGGATGGAAGGTTGAGTCAACCTTGAGCCGGTGAGATTTGAACCGCTGACCTGCTGAACTAGCAGCCAGCTGAAGTAGGTTGTAGTGCTGCTTTTAACCACTGCGCCACCTCGGCTCCTATAATATTCCCCCTATTTCTTGTGTCTGTCTCTATTCTAGCTCCTAGTAAAGCCAATCTTGTGTTACTCAACATTTCCTCTATCCGTCATCTCTTGACCGTTTTAATATTTCAATTCTTATTAATTTTTTGACTTGCCTCCCAAATTCCTCCCTTGGGTCTTTTTCTCTATCTACATCATTCCTGTTTAATTTAAGCATTTCTTCCATCTCTACTATCTTTTGTTGCCAAACCTCCAAAGGATCTGCCGAACTCTCTATTTTCTTTTCAAAGATATCTTTCTGTTTAACTAGTATCATTTTTTATGGTCTTTGAGCATGTATTTCGCCTGAATTGCTTCATAAGTTTTTATTACCTTCTCCCACTTATCTTCTTGTTTTGTTTGTTTATTTAGTTCTGTCTTTTCCCCTGGTCTCTCCATTGTCTCCTCTATTTCCTGGGCTTTTTGATCATTATTCATTATCCTTTGTGGAGCATTTTCTAACTTCCCATTTATGTTATTCATTAAGTCCATTATCTCCCTGTGGTTCCTTGTCATAGTATCCTGAATGCTTTGAAACATAGCCAACAATTCTTTTTGCAACTTATTTCCCCCTGCTTGCCTTCTTTTTTGATAAGTCCAAATATTGCTTAGTAATCTGTCAATGTTCTATCACTGCCCCAGAGTCTCAATCATTTTTGCCCTCAGAAAGTCAATCTGGAAACCATTCACTCAGTCCTGGTGTTGCTGCTCCAGAAATACTTTAATATGGTTCTTTATGTCCCACAGTTAATCAATTTAGCTCTTTTTAGGTAATCCAGGAAAATTTCCAAATGTCTTCTTAAATCCCCGCTATGAGTTCAATCATAACTCCTGATATTTAAAACTCATTTTACTTAGATGTCTTCCATATTTTCAATATTAGAGCTCCAATGGTCATGGAATAAATACAGTAAGTATAAAGCAATAGATGGCACAGCAGTCCTCCAGGTGTTGTTTCCACTTTCTCTTCTGTTGTATCAGTATTTTCTCAAGGTTGTTAGGATGTAATGTATTCTATTCACCAGTAGATGGCACCTTCAGCTTAACTTCAACGTTGCATAGGTTCTAACAAGTTCCATTTGTATTTATTCAGACAAATAATCAAAATCCTGACAAGTAATTCCGACATTTTAAAATGTCTTATTGCCAATAAAAATTAAAAATCCAATCTTTCTGCATTTTTAAAAGTTTTGCGTTCTCTTCTTAATATCCTTTTCTTTTCTTTGAGTCTATAATTTTTCTCTCTTAATAATTGGTCGCTGCTTAAACAAACTCTTCAAAGAGCCCCTTTTCCAGGGTTTATTTTCTTTGGGGTAGGTTTCAAATAGAAAAAAAAATCACCTCACCCAGTTCCAGTCATTGTTCACACACCGCTGCAGCACAGTCTTTGTTTATTCAGCTGTCCCAGCTTGATAGTAGCCACAATGGCTGCTATTCCTCTTCATTGTCGGCTGAGAGGGAATTAGCCCTGGATCAAGCAGGAGAGCCACCACTCTCCACAATCTGTAGGGCACCCCTCCACTCTTTTGTCACCCTACAGGGTGACTTTAGCCCCTTATGGGGCCCTCCAACAAAGGGATTTGGCATGAGTTCGCGGAGCCCCACTTTTCACATCCGATAACACCGTGACGTCAACCGGAAGTTCCTGTATAACACTATTATGTCTCTCATATTTATGATGGTTGCAGTGTCTCTGGGTCATGTGATCACTTTCTGTGAAACTCTGACAACCAAAGTCAATCTTTTAAAATTACTCTTGATTATACTTGTGGGTCTGCAGCTTACATTTTGCAAATAATGCATTTCAGCATTCCCATTCCAACACATCAGTTTTGCTTATGGAAGTGAGATATTTATTTGGTCCCAGATGTTGAAATTTGTTTTAGATTTATCAAAGCTGAAACTGGCATTTGTTCATTCCACTTGACTTTCCATCTTACAATAATTTTTTTCACATTATCTCCCTCTTTCCCTCCTTCTCCCTCTTTCTCTATTTTCTTTGAAAATATGTGAACAGTTAATGATAGTGCCATTCATTGTTTGACTTGTTGGAAGTTTTACCCTCAGACTTAGGAATTGTCATTTTGATTATAAGGATTCTTAGAATTCAGAACTTAGTGTTGTTCTCTAAATAAATGTGTGCTGTAAACTGTCACTATGCAAATTAGTAATTAATGGCAGATTTTCAATAAGAACTTCAGATGTTTAAGCCTTTAATCCATTAATCAGTGTGTCATAAGAGCTGGAAAGTTGTCTTGAAGTGGTATGTTAAAATAGCTGTTATTTACACACTGTGAATTGATAATACCACCAGCAACATAGGTGCCATATGCAAAACATCTGTTTACTTTCAACATCTGTGAGCAATAAATAATGAATGAAACAGTTCTAAAGTAACAAGTAATGCAGATCAGTCAGTTTAGCATAGAGATTAAATGAGAAACAGATGGGGTTTTTATTTTATTTTATATTGTTGCCTGGATAATATCATGATAGTATAGTACAGACAGCTGTTAAATAGAGCAGGTGACAGGTGTGAATATAATGTATATTTTTGGAAAGAAATGTACATGCACTGTAATACATTCTTTGTTAATAAGCTATTTGTAGACATCAAAAGACCTTGAGCGATTGTTAGATTGGTATGGGAGAAGAAGAGGAAAAGCTCCACAAATCTTCCCAGTGTTTGTATAATACAGTAGAGAAAGGATGTGTAGCAAACTGATATGTTCAATTTATATTTCATTTAAAATGCACACACACAGTTTTGAAAAGGGAATATGTAGCATATGTTTTCATATAAAAATAGAAACGTAATATAAATATTGGAGTGACATGTACTGGAATTATGTTCTGCCTGTGCTCATGGTATAGCATGATCATCATTTTAAAGGGTTTGTAACAGAACGTTATGGCTGGTCAGTTTACCTTATCATTCTGCTTGGTTGTTTTATTTACTTTGTGCAGTAGCTCATAGCATTATTCACTTGACTGAACTATTGTAATACTTCTTAAGTTGATACTATTTGCCATATATAACATGGTGTAACTTTATTTGTCTGGAGACATGTCATCTAGAGAGATTATGTTTTATAAATCTGATAGGAAAGTCTGACTGCTACTGAGAATTGTGCTTCAGGCAGATGTTGAATAAAACTATTTTTTTAAAAAAACACCCTTGATTAGCGGCAATATCTACCCTGCCTACTTGCCTACCTTCCTGGAATGGACAACTTTTGGACAAATTGAAATATATTCCCTTTTCCTAGCAAAAGATATCCTTTCCTGTTAGCTAGTCAGCTGAACTGTGATACAGTGCTAGCTTATGGGCCAATCATATATTATAAATAATTTGTTGCCTTTGGTTCTTGAATTGGAAATCTGAAGAAAATTATGGTACAGATAATGCTTGCTTAACTACAATAACTGGCACCAATATTTGCATCTCCAAGCAACATGGTTGTAAAGCATGATATCATTTGACTTTATCACTTAGTAACAGCAACCCTGGCAGTGTGCATTGCCACTGTAAACAAGATTTACATGTTAAGTGAGGGCCTCTGTGAAACTTCATGCTGGCTTCCAACAACAAAAGTCAGTGGAGGAGCCAGGAGAAACTTGCAAGACTGGCAGGCAGATAAGTGGCTTCTGCCATGTAGGGAAGGATTCGTAGATGGTTGCAGTGGCATCTAAGTGCAATTTGGAGGCCAGAGATAGATGTTGCCAGATGGAGGAGGGTGCATGGGCAGTTGCAATGGCATATGTACATGTTTTCAGGCTTGGGGGTAACTGTTGCCAGGTGAGGGAGACTTACCCATGTGACTTGCAATCTTCCCTGCTCCAATCCCTCATATCCTTTCTCCTTTGACTTGCTTGAAGTAAATAAGAGCCAGTTGCCAAGGTCATGATCACATGATGTGGGGGTGCTGCAACGACTGGAACTTTGTGGACCAGTCATAAGTACCATTCATTCAGCATCGTCACAATACTGAACGGTTGTTGAATGAGTAATTGGTAAGCGACTGTACTTATCTTCAAAACAGAGATCAAACGATCTGTACATCCCTAGAATGTATATGAATATAGAAATAAATAACACAGATTGAGATGAAGATAACATTGTAGAGCCTTTAATTGGCAGTATAGATTTCACCATTTTTTTTTAAAAAAAATCAATACTTTTATAAGCGATGCCCTGCAATTGATTAACAGAGATTAACAAGCAACAAAAATAATGAGCTACATTTCTTTCCTTTCTGTGCTGTTTTATATCTGCAGCATCATTCTATTGCACAAGACAATATCCTATTTTTCAGTATGTATGAGAAATTATTGGAAGAAAGAAAGAAAGAAAAAAGTCAATTGCTTCTCTGACAATTCTCTCCTGAGAACAGTGAGGTTTACTGTTCTATATTTTGCTACCTTACGTTGGATAAACATGCAATAATAAGGAATTTCAATTAAAGTAGAGGCAAAGAGCTTATCTCAAAACTGACAATAGAAAAATGACTTCTTTCTCACTTTCAAAACTAAAACAGGAAGGTTCACTAAATGTTTACAGGTAGGCATGAAGGAATCTTTTTTTTTCATAATGAGTTTTGCTTAGCCACATTTATTGAAACACATGAAAGCCACACTTGTCAGAATGAACAATAAACAGTAACTAGACAGTTTTCTCTACCAAAAAAACACCCCTCAGAATATTTTTATTTATTTTTAAAATTTCTGCACCACACATCTCAGCCAAGTTATTATGTTTACAACATAGTACAACAATATAAACACATGAGTAAAATTACAAATTACAAATGGAGTTAAGAACAAGATTAAAAAATACAAGTTATAAATGAAATAAAAATAAAAATATATGAACTTTGGATTCTTTTCATAAAGAAATTAAAGTTAATAGATTTTTTTTTAAGAAAACTGATTGATAAGAGCATAGAGAAAAGATAAAAACTTGCAAATTAATAGCTGAGATTTGTGATTCTGCCAGTGAGCCTTTTTCATTTACTTTATTGTTATTATGGATGCCTTGATGCTTATGAGGCGGTAAGAGGTAAGATAGTTTATAAATGGAAAACATAAGCCTTATCTATCCTTTTTTGAGAGGAAAAAGTATATTACGGCGGCATTTACACCTTGAGTGTAAAAGTATTTCACACCATTATACCATGAGGATGCAGATGAAAATTAACTTCTATCTGAAATGTCATGTTTGGAATGAAAAAAACTAACTATTATACAAAAAGGAAAATGTAGCAAGGCCAGAAATATATCCCCATATTCAGTCTAAAAAATTCCATTCATTCAGATGCTGCACCAGAGAGACCAAGACAAAATGAATGTGGCTTGATCTTGGAATGGGTTAGTATAGTTAGCATCTAAGAATGCTCACAATTTAGAGCTATGTGATAGATTAATATTTTTATAAGGGTATCTGAGTAGGAAATATATTAAAACAAAATTTAAAAATGGTGTAGGATGGGAAGTTTATATTCCTGTCATTGGGATTTAAATAGTAAATTTGCACTTATTGACTGAAAAATACATTCCTCTGTTTAATTGTAATAATAAGAATGTAACAGGAAGGTAAGAATACACAATGAAATGAACAAACATGGAAATGTTTTACCATTTTGTACCATTATTAATTTCAGATCAATAAACTGAGATCTCACCTCCGGTCGGATCTGAAGTGAAAGTTGTAGCTACTTTTTAAAAACTTCTTACTTTTTTGTCATGGAAAATTTTGAAAGAAGAAAATGCTTCTTAATTCTTAATCACATTTTCAATCATATTATAAATATCCTGCAGGCACATTATACCCTGAGATTAACTTCAGAGTTAATACTTCTCCCATACTGCTTATTTTCTACTCAGTGTTTCTCAACTTTGGCAATTTTAAGGTCTTCCAGAATTCCCCAACTGGCTGCGGAATTGAATTCTGGGAGTTGAAGTCCACAGATCTTAAAGTCACTAAGGTTGAGAAACACCGTTCTACATGAAACCCTAGAGGTTATTCTGGGAGTTGGGCGGCATAGAAATTTTAATAAATTCAAATTCAATTCAAATTTACCAGTATATAAAATCAAATTCATGTATAAAATACTACAGATAAAGAAAACCTAAATGAATCTTCACAATACGCAATACAAAATCTAATAAAGGGAAATTATAATTAGAAGCTTTTATCTACGATTTCCTGTCATTATGCATCTATTGGAATTGAAATATTCTAGCATATTTATTTCAGCTCAGTGGTATCTGGTATATGACTATTGTGAAAAAGATGTTTTAAAATCATCATTAAAAATCTAAGATGTCTGAACTCTAAATGTTAAACTTCTGCATAAAAAGCATCATTTTGTAACAGCAAACACACCGAGCATCTTATCATTTAATATAGATGCCAGTAAGAAAATGTAACAGAGGTTTTACAGCCTTTGTTTCCTAGGAATCAAATAAGGGAGGTCTCCTAAATATCTCCCAGCACTTCTGTCATGTGAATCATAGATGGATTCAACAACATTCATACAATATGCTAGGTAATTGAAATATGATCAAAGGTAAGGCAAGGTAGAGTTACTTTTTGATTTTTATGCCTGGAATTGCATGATGCTGGAATATAAAAGACATCACTATACATATGTGGACCAGACTGGTAATAAGAGGTCAATACAGGTAGTCCTCAACCTACAACCACAATTGAACCCAAAATGTATGTTATTAAGTGAGAAATTTGTTAAGTGAGTTTTGCCCCATTTTATGACTTTTCTTGTCACATTTGTTAACTGAATCACTGCAGCTGTTAAATTAGTAACACCATTGTTAAGTGAATATGGTTTCTTCATTGACTTTGCTTGTCAGAAGGTCACAAAAGGTGATCACATGACTCCAGGACACTGAAACTATCATAAATGTGAGTCAGTTGTCAAGCATCTGAATGTAAATCATGTGACAACGGGGATGCTACAATGGCCATAAGTGTGAAAAATGCTCATAAGAATTGTCACTAAATGAATTGTTGTAAGTCAAGAATTACCATATATACTCCTACATAGTTGACAGCATTTGACTAGAGACTCTTGCATCAAGTGTTATCAATTAAAAATATGCATGCAAACATATTTGGAAGATGTCTTCAAACTGAAGGTATATTTTCAGAAGTGTTGTATGCACTGGGGCTGTTTACCTTTGTTAAAAAAAGGATACTTTTTTTTCTCTAAGAGCTTAGAGAAACCAAGTTATGAAACTATGTTGTAAAACATGCATCAAGGAAACTTACATTTAGAAAACAATTCGGTTGTACACAGAAACATCTTATGTTTGCAAGAATTACAAAGAAAGCTTCTGAATTATTCAGTAAATCTTTTTTTAAAAGCTTTCTTAAAAATGACATAAGGTAATGAATTCCTAAGCAAACATTAAAATACACATTCCTAGGTGAAACCGAGAAGCAGAATTGAATCCTACCTTCCTTCCTTCCTTCCTTCCTTCCTTCCTTCCTTCCTTCCTTCCTTCCTTCCTTCCTTCCTTCCTTCCTTCCTTCCTCCCTCCCTCCCTCCCTCCCTCCCTCCCTCCCTCTTCATCAAAATGCCAAATCCATTTGAAAAACAGAGTGCCAAGAAAAGCATTTTTATTAGAATGCAATACAAGGTGGGTCTAATCTTTAAAGATGGCTTGGCTTATAATGCCCAGGGACTTCAATAGTTTGTTATTTTGTTCATATGATGCTAAGAAAATTATGTTAATATTTCCATGAAGATAACAAAAATCTAGATGACTCAATGAGGCTCTGCATTTTTCTACAATCCAGATCATAATTAACAATTACAAAGTAATTTACAAAGTGGAGAGATTTGATGAGCCAGTTGGGTCTCTATATCTATAAATCTGTATTTTATTTGGAAAACATACAAATCTGAAAACTGGATGAAAACAGTCATTGTCTTTGTTTAATAAATTATGGAGAGTTGCATAGTTGGAAAGCTGTGTTATTATCCAAATATTGACTTCTTGTGAAACAATTCTTCTTGATTACTAGGTCTTACAGCCTAAAAAATATGCTTGGGCAAAGTATTATGTACCAGTGTATCGTACCTATTCTGAATTCTAGAGATAGATTCACTTAAATTAAATAATTCTTTGCCATAATATTATTTGAAACAAAACACAATAGCCATAAATCTAATTCATTTGCATTGCAACTTAAATTTTGTTGTCTTAATTTTCTCTGACAACTGAACTGGTGCAATAGAATTGGCTTTGCTTCACAATTAACAGTAAATGAAATGGGATCAACTTCTTTAAGGGAATGTTATCATAATATAGTAGCAGATGGATCTGCTTGTTTTTTAATTGCTTAAGCATCTATATTTCAAAGACACTTCAGAAAATTAATTACCTGCATAAAATTGGAAGTTTGCTCATTCTTTTTTTCTCTAATTAATTATTTTCTTAATATTAAAAATGTAACTTAAGCAGTTTAAAAACTGTAGCTAACTATCTTGATTACCTTTATCCAGTTAACATGCTTTCCTGTTGCAATTTTAAGTTGGGCTATTTTACATAGTAGATTAAATGCAAAGAAGATATATTTGGTCCTTGGTATATGATAAACAATTGATTGCATTTCACATAAATAATTTAACAGATTAAAAGAGTTGGAAGGGACCTTGCAGGTCATCTAGTCCAACCCCTGCCCAAGCAGGAGATCCTACATCTGCCTCTACCTAGCATCGAACTCACAACCTCCTTTTGCCAAACTGGCATTTCAGGGGATCCATGTGACATTTCAGTACCAGTCAAGAACAAAATTTATCTTGCTTTATTGTTGGACAACATTTTTATCATATACCTGCTAAATTTCGGGATCTGTTTAAATAATGAAATGATCATCCTTTCAAAACTCTTTTAGTACTTCCTTTGTCATAAACTGTCACATTCTTATATGTGAACTTTAATGCAATGATGTAAAATTAGCTGAGGAATGAAATAGTACCTCTGTATTGGTTTGTCTGAAAATTTGTAGCAACAGAAAGAATTCAACTTTCCAGTTTTATCATGGGAATATATGAAATAATCCCATTATCCCAGTTTTGTATGATTCACATGGTCAAAACTCATTTTTTCAACAATTTAAACTCAAATTAAGGTTATCATACTTAAGATGGGGAAAGGTGAATGTCAGCTTTCAGCTGGAATGGTTCATACATTTTAAACAAAATCCAATATAGGAAAATTGTTTATAAAAATTGCTGGACTCAACAATGTCATAATGGTGAAAAGAAAACAAGCTTCTTATTTTATGTTCTAGTGGCATGAGACATTGTCACTTGGTGATGAGTGGTGATTTATAAATAGAAAATATTATAATTTAACAAAACATGTGTATTATTGTTGTTGTTGTTGTTGTTGTTATTATTATTATTATTATTATTATTATTATTATTATTATTATTATTATTATTATTATTATTATTATTATTATTATTATTATTATTAAATCAAATTTATATTCCTCTATTCTCACAAGAAATAGGGAGCTTGTATTAGTACAAAATGAATGAAAAGTCTATGTCTTTGGGACAGAACCTAAGAAGTCTAGAATTTCTTTTTCAAATAAGTTTTAAATAGAATGAAAATACAAAGCCAGGTAACTAAACATTATCTGGCTACTAATTTCTAGTATCGATTTGATCAGTATAATTGAATATAGTGAGCTGGGAAGTAGGAAAATATCCTAATGGATCAAAATATAAGGAATAAAAATATTGGTCTAAGGTAATATGAAATAATGTTTCTTTTGCTTCATATTTTGAAGTCCACCATTCAGAATTTTCCTTTCACCTTTCCTCTTAAACAAAATGGAAATGTACACCAGTTATTGGAATATAATTATTTCTGAGTCAGTGAGATATTAGCAATTTTTTAGAAATGTAATTAAAACAACCACTCTAGATATTGATTTTTCTAAGAAAACTATCCTAAAGCTTCACATTTCTCTTAGCAGCTTTAGAGAAGTATGGACATAATTTTGAAGAAGAAATGCAAGTGTCAAGGTTCCAAATAGTAGTCGAGCAGAAATCTGAATCCAAGGCAAAGAGTTCACCAAAGTTCCAATTTAATGCAGACACCATGTTGGCAACGCATGGGGAAACCCAAATCTACTTTTCTCCCAAGTTCCCACTCGATAGGAAGCGGCCACTCCTTTCCCCCCCACTCCCATCGGTCATATTGCCCACTCATCTTCTGCCAGCGTGGCACATCTCCTCTCAGCTTCTTGCAGGTGCTGGACAAAAGATGACCTTGGAGAAGTAATGAAGAATGTGATATCTCTAACTTCTCACGCTCACTGTATTCCCCCCTCCCACTCCATGTCTTCTATGTAGAACGTTGACAAACGATGCTTTATCAGCAAGTTCAGTGAACCAGTCCAAATTTCTGCTACTGGTTCACGCGAACTGGTCCAAACCGGCTAAATACCACCTCTGAAGTAAACATAAAACTTGTGCATGTTTATCCATCAACAGCCACACTGTATGAAAGCCTTCTTGCTCCATTACATTTCTGCATTGCACTCATATATTTCTGCATTGCACTCATCCCTGCTATAAATTAATATAATACTGTAAATATGAAAATAAAACATTTTAACATTAACAATTATTGAAGTGTAAGCTGAAATATTTGTAATGCTACAAGTTTCTGTAAATTCTGTCATTATTTCCTGATTCCTGGAACTTGATAGTATCAGTATAAAATGTCACATATATTCTAATAACAAAAGTACAAATTTTGCAAAAATTTCTTAAGTAGATATTTCAGCAGCAGGGAAAAGTGTTAAAACTCACCCTGCAAGCATAAACTTCACTCTCTTCAATTTTGTTTGATTGTATTTGATTTTTAAATGCAATCAGCTATCCAGGGAGGATGTCTTTACCAGTGAAGAAGTTTTAAAATATATACTGTAGCTATACCAGTAGTGGGTTCTAAATCCCGTTGCTACCGGTTTGCTCGCGCACTCATCTGCACGCGCGACGCTTCTGCGCATGCACAGAAGCATCCCGGGTGGGTGGGCGGAGCCTCCCTCCGCCTTCGCTACCGGTTCACCAAACCGGGCTGAACCGGGAGCAACCCCCGCTGAGCTATACATGTGACAATTTTCACTGAGCTCAAGCTCAGCCCCGCTTTAATGATTCTTGGAGTTTTGCAGGATGGCAATTTTGCAGCAGCTTCTCACTTTCACAGAAAACTAAAATTATGCAGACTTTCAATCAATGGAAATGTGTTCAAACCACCATTTTCAATCTTTAAATCAACCCTTAGCCTGACTATCAGGATGTTTGGAAGGAACATGTTAATGCTTGTGACTAGTTATGTTAGTGACTGATAACTTGGCAATATTTCAGTCAAGAGTCAAAATATATAATCCTTACCAAACCAGTTCACCAGATAATTTTCAGTCTTGCCTATAATTCTCCTAGGGACCATTGCTTCCCAGTTAACCTTGTCTCACAGACTGTAAGCCCAGGAATGTCAGTGATCAAACATGATCTAATTGTTGGCAATTTTGGAAACGTTAGAGTTCAAGCTATTTGTAAACCATTTCATGAAGAATGTTGATTTGAGCCCAGTATATCTCTTCATTTTAAGGCAGCCAGGTTTTCTGAACAACTTGGTGCAACCGTTATAAAAGTTGTCCAGTATGTCTGTTGTGCATGCAGAAGCAACACTTCCACTAATGAAACAAAGCAGCTGTGAATATGAAATAACCTGCGTATAAAGACTCTTAAGCCACTTTTGTGAGGAATAACTGATTTCTTCAAGATAAATCAATATTATACACTCAGGAAAACTGAATGTACTCAGTACTCAGAAAGGTTGGGCAATAGACCTAAGGGAATATATTTTTTAAAGAATGAAGAAGACTTGTTTTTTTTCTCCTGAAAGATAGAAAGAAATTTTGTACTTTCTGTTCTTTTATGATTGAAACCACTAGTGCATTTCCAGTCCTCTGCAAGCAAAAAATTAGATAGCATGCTACCTTTTCAAGGATTACTTTGAAAAGTGAATTACCTTTGTTGGTATTGTCCATTACTGTCAAGTCACTCTCTCTATTATTGTCCTTAGAAGTTATATTTCTAAGGGGGGAAAATAACCTAAAGCACTGTGTAGGAATTGATAGAAATTTCCATGGTTTTCTAGTTCTCCCACGAGAAGTAATGCTGTTTCTTGGTGTATAAGAATGATAAAAACAAAACAGAAT